>JAJOOD010010642.1:0-21360 GCA_029582525.1 Solanum tacnaense | reverse complement strand
GGGGGGGGGGGGGTGGTGGGGGGATTTGGTTGATGATCGGAGATTACAAAAGTATATCGACCGTCTATGATAATCAATGTTACCATTAATTACCATGGGTTAGGACGTGGGGTGGTAAAAAAAAAGAAATTTCATTTTTTTGGAATGGGGAGGGGGTGGGGGGCATAGGGGCTGGTAGGGGGTTGGGTGAAAAAGAACTTTTTTTTAAAATAAAATAAAAAACAAACTAATTTTTATGGGATGGGGGGGGGGGGGGGGGGGGGTTTGGGAGGGTGAAGTGATAAAAAAAAGATAATTTAAAAAGATTTTATTTTTAAAGCTTTTAACAAGATCTCTACTATAATATGGGTATCCATATTTATTCATATTATCCATTGGGTAACTCGTTTTTACCATTTAAAATGTGAGTCGAGTTGAGTGCTTTATCCATTTTTATTTAACTCATTTTCGATCGACACATATTCGACTCAACTCGCTCGTTTTCCACTGCTAGACATGATTAAAAAGTAGTCTCTTTGCCTCTTCATTTGCAAGCATATTCGTTATATGTTCTTGTCGCGATAGTTAAATTAGCTACAAACAATTTAACAATGTACTAGTTTTAATTTTACATATTTATTACAAATCAATACATTCAAACACAAACCTGCTTGTCAAAAATCCAACTAAACTTCACCGGACGTGACTCTAATATATTTTCTCAATTTTCAAACCTCCTAATCTTACGTGGAAGTCTGCACACAAAATCCTGTGCACGTCTCGCCTCCTCCGTTGTCAAGCCTTCAAGTTTTTCCAATTCCCATCTTGTAATGAAAAATTCTAATATTTCAGCATAATCACGAGATGTCGAAAAGTGCTTAAATATATTCGGATTTTACCCATCATACATGAGGTGCAGTGGCATTGTGATTCTCTTTCTCATCATATATGCAATGGCTATTATAGTCCTGTTTGGGTCCACTTCCAGTAACTTTTCAATAATTCTTGTATAGGCATTCTCATGCCGCTTCTCGTCTGCTGCAATGGTTCCACATATACGCGCTAGCATGGGGTCTCCGCCTTCTGTTGCTAGCCTAGCCATATTGCCATGCGTTAGAAATGTGGCTCGCTCTTGAAATGATGTGTACACAAAGCCCATAAATGGATTGTTCTCTACTCTGACGTCCTAAGATGCAAACATGATAGACAATTTATATTTATAACATATGTATTTTTCAAAAATTTGCAGGGAATTGCTTCTTATATGATTTTTAATACACAAACTTTAATATTCCAAATTCAAAGACTACGTATCACATTGTTCGAATGAATTTGGAATGAGCAGTCTTTGAATTTATTAACACTTCTTATTTAGGGCTAAGTTAATAAAAATACTTTTTATTTTTAGAAATGAGTAGTTTCTTAAGATTTGAGTAGATTGAATGGGCAAGCCAGCCCTCTTAAGCCAAAGACCCAGCCTTTTGGCGATGGTAATTTCATAGAAATAAAATAAAATATACTTAATTAAGTGATGTGCCTAAACTAAAAACATTAATTACTCCCTATATTCATTTTTATTTGTCATATTTTGACTTGACACACCTATTAAGAAAATAATTAATGATATATGTATTTTACTAAACTATCCTCTATTAAATGATGTCTTGAAAATAAGTATTTAATGTTGAGGGTAAAATATGGAAAAAAATATTGTCTTTTATTGGTAAGTCAAAAGTGACGAGTAAAAATAAAAATCTATTTTAAAAATAAGTTTAAGTTTTGTGCACCGTTAGTGCACGAATTTTATTTTTTATTTTTATATAATAATTTTTTATATTATGTTTATATACTATTATTATTATTATTATTTTATATTTTAATTTACGTCTTATTTTACAGAATCAGAAATACATGTAACAACAACATTTTTGTAGGATTAAAAATATGAAGGATTTTATTTATTTTTGTGGTGAATTTTTTGTATATAGTGGTTTAATTTGTGGAATAGTTTTTAAATTTATTTTCTTGATATTTTGAATTATATTTAAGTCATCATGTTAATATTATATTAATATTTAATTAATTAATTAATTAATTAATTTATGTATAATATTGATTGAAAATTTGAATATGCATATTTTCATTAAAAAATTTCTAATAGATATTTAAAATAGTTTCTCTCTATAAAATAATCTTAGTATTAAAAGTACATTGATACTTGCTCTTTTTCGTAATTTGACTCTCAAAAACACTTTTTAAAAAAGATTAGTCAAACACAATTTGCTTGTCAAAAATACTTTTCAAATGAATTAGCCAAACACAAATTACTTTTTTTCAAAAGCATTTTATAAGCAGTGTTTAGCAGCAATGCCAAACAAGTTCTAAGTAATTAGTAATATATCTTTTTGAATACAATTATAATTACGGTAAAATTTAGCAAAGGAAAGTTGAGTCCTCTTTCTTCTCTAACCAAAATTAATTCATAGTTATCTTCTTAATTAACCAAGTTAATTTGGTTTTCTGAATCTGATTTTTTTTTGTTTTATCTCTTTATTTTCTTGTTCTATTTTTTTAGTTTTTGCGTCTTCGTCGTATTGATCTTTTAATTATTTTCAGTAAAAATCATGTTTTCTTGTTCGTGAATTTTCTTAGGGATAATAATTATATTTGTATTAGTGATTATATTGTTATCAACCTTTTGATCTTCAGGATATATATCGTAATATTGCATATCAGAATAATAAGTTGCTACTTTTTTTAATTCTTCTTCTTGTGTGTACTGATCATGACTTTGCCAAAAATTTAAAAGAAAAAACAACGACAATTAAGAAATTATTTGTAGCATTGAAAATTACTTCTGATGAAAAAAAAATTCAAATGTAGAAAACAGGGCCGGCTCTATGTATACTTTAATAAGGCATTGGCCTTAGGCCCCCAATTTTAGGGGGCCTCAATTTTTTACCAAGAATAAATTGTGTGTTAATTTTTTATAGAAAAACATTGATTATTTATAATAAAAAGTATATATTTAAAATTATTATTTTATTCTCTTCAACCCCATTCAAATAGAAGAAATCAAGAAAATATTATTTTATTTTCTTACACTCTCTTCTTTAAATTGTTGATAAGTTAGAGTAATATTCTATCAAAAATATCAATTAATAGTCGAAAAGTGTTGAACAAATTAAATTGTAAATTCTTTTTCCATTTCTTCTTAGATTTTCAAGTATTACAACAACCATAGTAAAATGTGGGGTAACCAAATTATCAACTTCATCAAAGCTATGGTTCTAACTCTTATATTTATTTGAAATTTGTCAACTTATTACTTGTAGAACTATGTTAACAATTCATATAATGATTGCCCGAGTAAAATAATATTTTTCAACGTTGAATAATAAAATCTTA
Organism: Solanum tacnaense; assembly: GCA_029582525.1. Taxonomy (NCBI): domain Eukaryota; kingdom Viridiplantae; phylum Streptophyta; class Magnoliopsida; order Solanales; family Solanaceae; genus Solanum; species Solanum tacnaense. The sequence continues at coordinate 17,973 of JAJOOD010010642.1, read as the reverse complement.
TTTAAAACTAATAATTGAAAAAGAAATCGAATAAATCATTTATATATAAAAAAGATATTAAGTAATACTTTGCATTTAAAATGTAAGAAAAATAAATTTTAAATAAATGCATGTGAATGTGAAGTTTATTTAGATTTTAGGCCTCTAATTAAGATTTCGCTTTAGACCTCCAATTACATTGAGCCGCCCCTGGTAGAAAAGCAAATAAAGTTGGTTAATTAAGAAGATAACTAAAATTAATTTTGGTTAGAGAAGAAAAAAGGACTCAATTTTAATTTACTTTATTTTACCATAATTATAATTATATTAAAATATATTTTATTAATCACTTAATTAAGTTACCATGTTTATCTTAAAAATTACCTAATAGTGTAGAAAATCTATACACTGATCGTGCACAAAACTTAACTGTTTAGAAATATAGATTAACATAGAGATTAACTTACACAAGGATGTAAACAACTTTACACAGTCAGTGCACACAAGTTAATCTCTTAGAAATAAGTGACAAGTAAAAATGAACGGATGAATTATTATTTTGGAACAGAAGGGTAGTAAATTAAACATTTAATTGGTGTTCATTACTTCTTTTAGGAGTAGTGCAATATATTTGGTGGTTTCATTCAACTTATTTATTGCATTATTTAGGTTATATGATGTTATAAATAGGTCATCTTAACTAAACAATTTTATGAAAATGTTCAGAGCAACACTTACAATTCCAGCTCCAATAGAGTATTGTAGTGTTTTCTCGACCATCAACATATCCGCTCTCCCTAAAAGATACAAATAAGTTCGTAGTAGATCAATAAGTCGATTTTCCTCAGCGGACCATGCCCGAGTCCAAATTGCCCATGGACATGGGCTGATCCAGTCTCATCACGTACTCCATCAAACGTATTAATCGCGGTCTGATAGGTAGGCAAAGCATCCTCAGTTAGCATATTACCCTCCAGCATAACAAAGTTGTTGGAATACTGACCCCCAAATTTACCTAAGGAACATGTATATTCTATCTGTTTCTTTGCAGATTACAATAGTTACGTTATGTAAAGAAAATAAAGTAATGACACAATATTTTATCGCGGAAAACCCCGACTCATCAAGTGTAAAAACCACGACCTACACCTCTGTAGGATTTAACTCCACTTCATTAAACTCTGAGCCTCAAAAAAAGATTATAAGCCTATGTAACCTAAGGAATTATAAACTCTAATTCCTAGACGCCAACAACCAACTAGATCGTCGACCCCACTTCAAGTTATGAATTCAGATTACAACTCTTGCAATCCTAGGAACTAACTCTAATTCCTAAACTCCAAGATAAACCCCCCAAGGTTTATGTTCCCAAGTCTTTAAGTCACCCCAACTTGAAGTCTCTATTCCTACTCCAGTTTATACTTCACTGGATCTAGAAATAATTAAAGATACAACTCGATAAAAACTCAATACAAGCAAACATGACTTAAGAACTATAAAACATAAGCCTATGAATCAGTTCTTCAATTCTTGTTTCCTTGCGTTGGCTGCACATCGTAATTAGAATTCACTCAAATATGAACTCCCTCTATTTGATTGTATTTTGCTTGTAACGCTCTGTTTAAGTGCGCAATTTTCTCCAAAGAAAATATTGCCTTAATTATAGACTTTGAACTCTTCAAAACCTTTTTCAACTTGAACTCGATTTACATATATGATCATGCTTCCTACTCCGTTTCGAATTTGAAAGTTATTCACGCTGTTATACTTCCTACTTTGCTTATGCTTCCTACTTTATTTACGCTTCCTACTCCGCTTAGGATTTCTTTATGAAAGGAAACCTTTTTGCACTGGTTTCTTGTCGAAAAAGCAACCCTTCCACCGGTTTATAACTTCAAATTCGCGTGGTTGACGTTCTCTTTATCCCAATCGGATTCAGTCTGAAAGGAACATGTTGGAGCAACCGGTTCCTTTCATCTGTTCCTCTATTTGTCAATTATCAAAATCTTTCTCAATCTAACAAAAGTACTCGTCCAAAAGCCCTAAAACTTGTTGCCTTAGGGCTGGAACCTCTTCTTCGAATTGTTCAGGCCCTTGAGATGGGTTAGGAAGAAACTCAATGGGCTGCCAACATTTCTCTACGGGCATGCGGAGTGGGAGGACATTAGATTCTAATGACTTAAAGATTTCCAATTTTTATGGTGGCATTGAGTGAGTAACCTGGTGGCGAGATGTGGATGAAGCCATTGCGTAAAGCGGAGATAACCTCCGCGATGAGGTGGTTTGGCGACGGAGCATGGTGGTTGTAGGGCGAGGTGAGGCTTGTACGATCGATGGAATGTTGAATTGGGAGAAACTTGTAGTCTGCATGACTAATACAAAGTTTAATTAAAGAGAGTTATTAGATGAGTGACCAAAATTGTTTACAAGGAAATATTATTTATATGGATATATAGTTTGTTTAGCCACTGGCTAACCAAAGTCCTAATTCATAAATGACACACAGAAAAAAAGGTTTAGCTACTTTATAGTTTCTATCATTTTTTTGGATGGACTTAAAAGTTGGTCAAATCTGCTTTTAAGTCGATTTTTGACTCCTAGAAGTGTTCGGCAGTATATAAGAAATAACTTGAAATAAGACAAAAATAGCTCAAAATAAATTAGGAAGTGTTTGGCAAGGTAAAAAATGACCTAAAATAAGTTTATAATAGCTTAAAATAAGTCAAAAACCAAAAGTAGGTCTCCCCCTATTTTTTTTTTTTTGACTTAGAAGTCATTTCAGTTTGACTTTTTATTTTTGATTTAAAAGCTACTATTTAAGCCAATCCAAACGGACTCATAATCACATGGAGGATGATAAAGATAAAAGAATTGTTTATTTAAATTAATAGCTTCTTGGTGTAATATTATTATGTAAGTCATTATCCGTAAATTCTTAAATGTTAGGAACCAGGAGTAGTAAAGAGCTAGAAAACAAATATATTCATATTCTCTACGTTCACTTTTACTTGTCACATTTGAAATTAACTGTAACGCCTTAAAAATTTCAAAGTTAAGATCCAAATCACTCTTCTTTTGCATATAAGGTCGTATCGGGCATTCTTAAATTTCTCTTAAGTGCTAAGGTCAATTATTTAGTGAGGGAGATATGAATTAAGGTCACTAGAATCTCCTAGCACAAAATTGAGTTGAAAGCTTCCTCCCCAATTAAGTTTTGATACAAGATTCTAGTTAGGTTAACTCCAAATAACTATATTTCTTAGCACATACTGATTATGGTGGTCCATTGCCTATAAAATTCAAGTTTTATTAGTCATCTTTCCAATGACACCAAGTTTGCCTCATTTTTAATTAAGAGTAAAAAGTTATGATTGTTTTACCAGAGACTACTACAACATAATTTTCTGAGTCAGTGACGTAAGAATCACTTCTACGAGTTGTAGAAAGAGTTACGACCCGTACTGTTGACTCATGGAAAAAGTACTGAAAGTCAAAGTTTTAGGTCCAATTCCTACGGACCCATCTACGGGTCATATGAACTTCTACAGATTGTAATTTGCGCCCTTAGAATGAACTTCTGAACCTTAAAACTACAATATGAATTCCACAGAGATCTACAGTGTAACATCTCGCAACTAGAAAGAACTAGAAGGAAGTTTAAAATATGGAAATAGTTACTTTTGGAAAGAATGAGGAAATCTGGAAATTTTTAAGTAAGTTAAAGTGAGTTTTTGGTCAAATTCAAACGGATATAATTCCTAGATCAGGATGATTTATGTGTGATTCCAGATGTGGTTGGAAAGCTCTTGAAATTATCTTTCCAACACCGCCGAGTTTGCGCGATTCCGAGTTCGGATGAGTGAGTTACGTCCTTTGGAAGTTGGGCAGTTCGAATAAAGAAATGCCCAATCCGGATTTTTAAAGAGTAGTTTGGTCTTTTCCTTACCCAATTAATTAAATCCGTTGTTAGTAAAATAATTGGGGTCAAGACTGAATTAGTTCAGTTTATGCTTTTGAAAAATCAGAGTTAGGGTTTTTGGAGAAAGAACGCAAGCGAAAGGAGAAGAAGAAAGGCAAGATTCGCCAAGAACGATCGATTTTGGTGGTGGATTCGTCAAGGAATTGATCCTACAAGGTATGTGAGTCTCTCATAGCAATGGGTTCATTCACTCACGCGCCAAACAAGTTTAGTTCAGCGCAGTTCGTCCTAAAAGAGTTTGAATGTTTATGTTTTTGAAATGATTTCTTGAATTTGAATGTTGTTCTTGAATTGGGTTGAATTGTGGAGTTTCTGAGATCTTTACGTTGTGTTTTAGAGTTACCTAGAGTTAGGTTCTTAAGTACATATGCTGTTGATCGAGATTTAAAATGAATTTGAGGAAAATATTTGAGTTTAGGCGAATTGAGGGTGGAAAACGAAGAAGGAAAAAGTCGAGCAGACTTCGTCAAACAAGTCCGCATCGCAGACTTGTTCCCCCAGTGAACAAAAATTGACTCAGCGTCGCGGACAGGACGCGGACTCCTCTGTCTCAAAATTAAATTTTGTGAGTATTTATTTAGAAACATCTCCGCGTCGCGAACTTGTTCCAAGACGGTGATTTTGTAACTTTTCTCAAGTTTAGCTATTCGAAGTCATTCCTAAACATCATGAAGTCTTTCCAAACACAAATCATAATCCTTGAATCCATAATTCAATTCAAGGATCAGTTAAGAGTCGAGTCAAGAGCAGTTAAGATCAAAGTCAAGAAAAATCAAGAGTCAAGTTAAGATAAGTTCTTAAAGTTTTCAAAAAGTCTTTGACAAATGTTTTAACTTTGTTTTAAGACTTAAGTTTTGAGTTCAGTAAAGAGTAAAGTTGAAGTTCTTTTCTTCAAAGAAGCATATGGGGACTAAGTATTTCCCCAAAAAGATTTAAAATGTTTTTCACATTTAAACAAGAACGAAAGCTGAGATTTTCAGAGAGCCTTCGGGCTAGTTTTCAAAGAGGAGTAATAGCTTTCTAAATGAAGCAAGAAGGGAAACTGAGATTTCCAAGATAGCCTTTGAACTAAGTTTTTGAGCACTAATCTCAAATTAGAGAAGAAGTATGTTTTTTTAAAAACATAAGAGCTAGTATATTTTGGGAGTAGTATTGAGCACCGAATTGGGGACGAGCATGAGTTCAGATAACTTACGTCACCATAAAACCATGTAGCCACCATGGGTAGAAAGGGTCATACTTTTTAGATGAATCCTTTTCGAAATAGACTAGTGGATCCATTAGGCAGTTCAGGTCCTATACCTTTGGCCGGGTATAGGATGCGCTGGCAGCGTGAGGTAGATTGATGTACCATCACTATAGCTCTTATGTGATGGTTGTCGGTTAGAGAAACTCCCACAGAAGTACTGTATTTTTATATACATCAGTTATTTGTATTTTTACATATATCTTAGAGTTATTTGTATCTTTGCATACACACAAAGTTAATATAATGTTTTTAAACAACTTTTTCTTTATATTGCACTTGTTTTTATACTTATATTGAAATAAGTTCAATCATGTTGAGTTGAGTTGAGCCAGGTAAGTTCTTCAGTTTCTCTAAGATTCTTTCTAGCCTATGTTGTTTTAGCATTCCAACTCACATACTCGTACATTCAATGTACTGATGCCAGTTGGCCTACATCGTCTTATGATGCAGACACATGTAACTAGGATCGGCATTCTGGTGCATCGTTGATTCAGTGAGCAGTTCAGAGTCTGTTGGTGACCCTCCTTGCATTTCGGTGCATACATTTCATTGCTTTCTAGTTTAGTTTATTAGGATGTTGTGGGGTCTGTCCTAACATCCATCTTAGTTGTTATTAGAGGCTTCATAGACAGTCAGATGTTAGTTCTTTAGTCTTATTCATTTCATTTGTATCGTTTAAGACTTGAGTTGCCATTTTGGCTAAGATATTATTTCTTTAAGTTACTATATGAATATTGTCTTCCGCTGAGTTAAGTAAGCCAGACCAAGGGTTCGCTTGGGGTGAACAATAGTCTTTGAGTGCCAACCATGTCCAGGGTATAGGCTCGGGGAGTGATAAACTTGGTATCAGAGCACAGAGTTCAAGAGTCTTAGGGAGTCTATGAAGCCATGTCTGTAGAGTCCTAGTTATCGGTGTGAAGCGCACCACATCTATAATTAGGAGGCTGCAACACTTAGGAATTTCTTCACTTTTTTCACACTCATTTCGTGCGTTAGAGTTAAATCTGTAAAAGTTTCCCTTTAATTCGTACTTGCGCGTGTTTAAGATAATCATGCCTCCACGAAGAGCAATCAGAGGTCGTCCAGCTAGGAGGAATGTTGAGGAACAAGAGTTACCCAATGCACCTAAAGTGCTACCTCAAGGGGAGCTGACCAATGTTGTGTTCTGTGAGGCTATAAAGATGCTCAGTCAAGTTGTGACCAATCAAGTTGGGCAGCAAAGAGGAGCTCGATAGGGAGAGCCTGACACTTCAACGATTCGTGAGTTCTTGAGGATGAATCCTCCAAGCTTCACTGGTTCAAGCACTACTGAGGATCCATAGAACTTCACTGAGGAACTGAAAAAGGTATTCGATGTGATGCGTGTTGCTGATACTGAGAGAGCTGAGCTAGCTGCATATCAGATGAATAATGTTGCTAGGACTTGGTTTGATCAGTGGAAAGGGGGTAGAGCTGAGGATGCACCACCTGCGAGTTGGGCATGTTTCGAAGAGGCTTTCTTGGGGTGATTCTTTCCCTGGGAGTTGAAGGAGGATAAGGTACGGGAATTTCTTACACTTAAGCAGGATTCTCTGAGTGTTCATGAATATGGGTTGATGTTCACCCAACTATCCCGTTATGCTCCGGAATTGGTTAAGGACATGAGGAGTAGAATGAACTTGTTTGTTGTTGGGTTGGGCTGCCTATAAAGCAAAGAGGGCCGAGCAATAATGCTTATTGGGGACATGGACATTTCAAGGTTGATGGTCTATATGCAGCAGGTAGAGGAAGAGAAGCTGAGAGATATAGAGGAGTTTAAGAACAAAAGGGCTAAGACAAGGAACGAGTTCGGGCAGCAAAAGAGTAATGCCAACCAGTCATCTTTCCAACAGAAACAGAAGGGACATGCTTCATCATCTGCTAGTGCACCTGCACCTAAGAACAAGGGTGAGTACTATGGTCAGAATTCTAGAGCTAAGCCTGCCTATTCTCAGGACAGTGTGGCGCAAGGGGTTAGTAAGCCTCTTGCCTCTCCAAGTCTGGTAGGAACCATTCAGGTGTTTATCGTGAGGGCTCCACTGGTTGCTTCAATTTGATGTTACACCCTAAGCCTAGTAAGAGTAATCTCATTCGAGGACGAATGTTCCCAAGGGGGAGATATTGTAACATCTCGCAACTAGAAAGAACTAGAAGGTAGTTTAAAATCTGGAAATAGTTACTTTTGGAAAGAATGAGGAAATCTGGAAATTTTTAAGTAAGTTAAACTGAGTTTTTGGTCAACTTCAAACGGTTATAATTCCTAGCTCAGGATGAGTTAGGTGTGATTCCAGATATGGTTGGAAATCCCTTGGAATTATCTTTCCAACGCCGCCGAGTTTGTGTGATTCCGAGTTTGGATCAATGAGTTACGTCCTTTGGAAGTTGAGCAGTTCGAATAAAGAAATGCCCAATCCGGATTTTTAAAGGGTAGTTTGGTCTTTTCCTTAGCCAATTAATTAAATCCGTTGTTAGTAAAATAATTGGGGTCAAGTAGGGGAGTGCAAAAACCGATTTAACAAATAAACCGAACCGAAAAAAATACTATTGGTTTATTGATATTGGGTTATTGGGCTAACTGTTTCTAAACGGTTTTGCAAAATTTTATATTGGGTTATTGATTCGGTTTTTGGTTTTATGACTTTTGTTGATGGTTCAACCGATAACCCAATAAGACTATACTAAATTTATTTGTCTTATTGTTAATGGTTAAACGATTGTTAGTTTCACACTTTTTGTTAATGGTTAAACGATTGTTACTTTCACACTTTTTGCTTTGAATGTGTCTAGTGTCTAAACTTGCAAGAAAAATGATTGTTACTTTTATGATTATTACTACTTTCATGCCAAATGCTGGAAAAATCATATGGTTTATATGAAAAATTTCTTATCGTGTATATAACATATATGAGTATTTTCTTATTGGTTAAACCGAAAACCGAACCGTTAAGTACCATAAATCGATTAATAAAAAATCGATAAGAAATATGTTATTAGTTTAATTATCGGTTTGACGCATTTACAAACCGTAAACTGATAAACCGAACCAATAACACATAAAATCGAACCGAACCGACCGATGCGCACCCCTAGGGTCAAGACTGAGTTAGTTCAGTTTACGCTTTTGAAAAATTAGAGTTGGGGTTTTCGGTGAACGAACGCAAGAGAAAGGAGAATAAGAAAATCAAGATTCGCCAAGAACGATCGATTTTGGTGGTGGATTCGCCAAGGAATTGATCCTACAAGGTATGCGAGTCTCTCATAGCATTGGGTTCATTCACCCACGCGTCAAAAATACTTAGTTCAGTGCAGTTCGTCCTAAAAGAGTTTGAATGTTGATGTTTTTGACATGAATTCTTGAATTTGAATGTTGTTCTTGAATTGGGTTGAATTGTGGAGTTTCTGAGATCTTTACGTTGTGTTTTAGAATTACCTTTAGTTAGGTTCTTGAGTACATATGCTGCGTATCGGGATCTAAAATGAATTTGAGGAAAATATTTGAGTTTAGGCGAATTGAGGGTGGAAAACGAAGAAGGAAAAAGTCGAGCAGACTTCGTCAAACAAGTCCGCATCGCAGACTTGTTCCCCCCAGTGAACAAAAATTGACTCCGCGTCGCGTACAGGACGCGGACTCCTCTGTCTCAAATCATAATCCTTGCATTGATAATTCAATTCAAGGATCAGTTATGAGTCAAGTCAAGAGCAGTTAAGATCAAAATCAAGAAAAGTCAAGAGTCAAGTTAAGATACGTTCTTAAAGTTTTCAAAAAATCTTTCACAAATGTTTTCACTTTGTTTTAAGACTTAAATTTCGTGTTCAGTAAAGCGTAAAGTTGAAGTTCTTTTCTTCAAAGAAGCATATGGGGACTAAGTATTTCCCCAAAGAGATTTAAAATGTTTTTCACATTTAAATAAGAACGAAAACTGAGATTTCCAGAGTGCCTTCGGGCTAGTTTTCAGAAAGGAGTAATAGCTTTCTAAATGAAGCAAGAAGGGAAACTAAGATTTCCAAGATAGCCTTTGATCTAAGTTTTTGAGCACTAATCTTAAATCAGAGAAGAAGTATGTTTTTTTTAAAACATAAGAGCTAGTATATTTTAGGAGTAGTATTGAGCACCGAATTGTGGACGAGCATGAGTTCAGATAACTTACGTCACCATAAAACCATGTAGCCACCATGGGTAGAAAAGGGTCATACTTTTTCGATGAATCATTTTCGAAATAGACTAGTGGATCCATTAGGTAGTTCAGGTCCTATACCTTTGGCCGGGTATAGGATGCGCTGGCAACGTGAGGTAGATCGTTGTATCATCACTATAGCTCTTATGTGATGGTTGTCGGTTAGAGAAATTCCCACTAAAGTATTGTATTTTTTTATACATCAGTTATTTGTATTTTTACATACATATCAGAGTTATTTGTATCTTTGCATACACATAGAGTTAATATAATGTTTTTAAACAACTTTTCTTTATATTGCACTTGTTTTTAAACTTATATTGAAATGAGTTCAGTCATGTTGAGTTGAGTTGAGCCAGGTAAGTTCTTCAGTTTCTTTCTAGCCTATGTTGTTTTAGCATTCCAACTCACATAATCGTACATTCAATGTACTGATGCCAGTTGACCTGCATCGTCTTATGATGCATACACATGTAACTAGGATCGGCATTCCGGCGCATCGTTGATCTAGTGATCAGTTCAGAGTCTGTTGGTGAGCCTCCTTGCATTCTGGAAGATCCATTTCATTGCTTTCTAGCTTAGTTTATTAGGATGTTGTGGGGTCTGTCCCAACATCCATCTCAGTTGTTATTAGAGGCTTCATAGACAGTCTGATGTTAGTTCTTTAGTCTTATTTATTTCATTTGTATCGTTTAAGATTTAAGTTGCCATTTTGGCTAAGATATTATTTCTTTAAGTCATTATATGAATATTGTCTTCCGCTGAGTTAAGTAAGCCAAGCCAAGGGTTCTCTTAGGGCCAGCAATGGTCTTCGAGTGCCGGCTACGTCCAGGGTGTAGGCTCGGGGCAGACATACAGTCAGTAGATAAATCCACGAACCGTAGATGCATGTCCCCATGGAAGGTTTTCAACAATCTTCTAAGTGGGGTTTCTTTTGTCTTTTCCCACTTTTTCAAAGCCCAAGCCATGATATTTTAACTTCAATAATGGGAATATATTCCACCAAGTAATCAATTTTCTTTTAATTCTACGCTCTCAACTCCCATACTAAAAAAAACCACTAGGAATTCAAAATCTAGGCATTCAAGGTTTCTAATCAAGTTCTTTTTTAGACCTCTTCAAGTGCTTTGTCCTTCCAGGTATGTAAGACTACTCATAGTGATGGACTAGTCCGTTCTCACTCCCTACATCTTAATAATTCAGTCAGTGAAACACTATGTTTAGAATTATATTCCCAATTTTCTTGAAATTTAAATTAAGTCGTGTTTTCTCATTCTGAGTTCCAATTTCTTAACCGTTGAGATTTTGATTTCTGTTTTGCATATTGAATTCTAAATTGTTGTTCATGTTTTGTATCACTTGAACCCTATTTTTTTTATAAAGATTAATATATGAGATTTCTTATGCATCGATTTTGGACTTAAAAGGTGAGTCTGAAAGTATACATTTTAAATGCATGTTTTGAAATGAATTTTTAAAGAAAGGATATGAATGGTTTCATATGTACTATTTGATAGTTCAGAAAGAGAAAGAGTATAATTGATTTTCTGAAAAGTACTTCAGTAAAGAAAAGTGAAAGTAATGTAAAGTATGCTTTCTGAGAGGATTATTGAGCATATTGATATTGATCATTCTAGGAGTAGAATCGACCATCAATTTAGGTAAGAGTCTATTTTTAACTTGAAACCCTACAAAACTACCTTGCTAGTATAGGATAAGATTGTACCGACTTTCGGACGACTCCTCACTACCTCAAGAAGATTTATTGGATGACTCCTAGTTATTGTTAGCATCTTATACCTCTGCAAAGTACAAGATCACCCTTTCAACGTAGGTGAACGTTGTATCATCGCTAGGATTATAATGATGGTTGTCAATTAGAGGAACTCCCCAACAAAGTAAAGTATATTATTTTCATATAGATTTTACTGCATATCTTATTGTAAAGCTTAAATGATTTTCACCTCATATTCATGTAGTGATTCACTTGAGTTGCTTTCAGCCCTTCAATTCAGTTATTTATTTCATTCAACCCCATTACATACCCGTATATCCAATATACTTAGGATCATCAACATGCATTCTGTTAAGAACACATTATGCGCTCGTCAGCTAGCTTTTGGTGAGACCTCTTTGCTTTTAGAGGACTTTAGTTTATTTTTTTGTTTTAATTGTATTTTAAGGTTTCGTGGGTCTTGTCTCATTACCTATATTTAGATCGTAGAGGCTTCATAGACAGACAAAGTTAGATAGTTTTTAGGAATTTATAGATGTTTTGCTTAATGTTTAACTATTATATTAAGTATTTTCAAACAATCAATGGTCAAATGACCACTAGCCTCTTACCGGATTTCCAACTACACTCTCTTTGAGATAGTGAGTTGCCTATTTTTTTTTAACTTACGTGTTTTCTTCTCTTTCTTTCTTCTTATTTATCTATACAACTATACCTTCTTCACCATTATCATTATTGAAGCTTAATCAATAGATATTTGGTATAAAAATTATCAACAATTAATGCATTTTATGAATAAATAATTTTTCAATAGACTTATTCTGAACATATCTAACAAATTTAGTTTATTCAAAAAAATATACCCATTAATTGATTTTTTTAAATGTCACGAACTCAAGAGTAACTAGTCAAAGTGAAGTAATGCTATTTAAAAAAAAAGATTTTCAAACTTATGAAGAAACTGAAACAAAACAATTTCTTCTACATATTAAAAGTGGACCCTACATGTTCTCCTAAAACCCATGAAGAATCAAAATCAAAAACTCGAATTATAAATTAATCATGAAAATTTTGGAGGGAGAAATATTGGGAAAGAGAGAGAGAGGTTTCTCCAATTGGTGTTACAAATTGGTCTACTCATCCGTGATAATTTTGAGCCGTCGACGGAATTGGAGGTTGAATCTAATCTCGAATGTTCATGACTCATTCAATGTGTATCTAAAATTGTCTAGTTAAGCAAATCGAATGAAATGTTAAAAGATTATTGAATTAATTGAATGAAAGATTTGATTAAGACTACTATCTTCAAGGCTCTAGAGATTCAGAGTGGATGAAAAGCCGATCTGAACTTTCGTTCTTATAAATTTTTAGAGATATAAAAATTTATTGAGGTAAAAAATGGTGTTTATTAAAGTTAGGGTTGAAGAAATGATTGAGGAAGAAAGGAGGAGGAAAGAGGAGATTTTTTTTATTACCACGTGTCAAGTGCGTGTATTTCACCACAAGACACATGCCTGGTAATGACATTTTAGGGAGGAAATAATTCTTATTTAAAATAGCACAGGGGGTAATAGGACCCCCGTGAAGTATAAGTGTGTTGTTGTAAAAGTTTTAAATGTTCATCTATTAGAGTTTCCACGTATTCTATTGAGTCGTATGTATCATAGTTAGCCAGGTCAAGGATTCGCTCGTGACCAACAATGGTCTTCGAGTGTCATTCACGTCTATGGTGTAGGTTCGGGGTGTGACATTAAAACAGACTTCTTAAAAATATACTGATTGATTTTACCACACTATTCCTATTAATTAATATTTAGTATTAGGTCTTGAAAAATGATTTGAGAAATAAGTCATTGATGCTAAGGGTAAACTTGAAAAAAATAATGTATCTTTTATTGATATGTCAAAAATAACAATTGAAAATGAAGTTTTATTTTTAGAATAATAGACAAGTAAAAGTGAAGAAAAGGAATACCTAATAACTTCTTTAACAGATTGCTTCGTGCATTATGTCGTCCTCCTATAAAGCAAAAAATGGTACTCCCTCCGTTTAAAAAAAATTGGTTTAGTTTGATTTGGTACGAAATTTGGGAAAATAAAGAATACCTATTAATTTCATGGTCCTAAATTAAAGTTATGTCAAATGTATCAAAATACTCTTTAATCTTGTGGCCTTTAACATAATACATGAAAAACTGAAATTAAGGTATTGTAAAAAAGTAAAGGGATTATTCTTCTTAAAACAAATTAAAAAGAAAAGTAGATTTAAAAAAAAAATGGAGGCAGTACTTTAGATCATTTATGGGCTACCAAATGGAGTAATAGTTCTCACATTAATTGGTTAAAGGTGTCATCCTCGAAAGACATTACCATTCATTAAGGATAAAAGTAGAATTTTAAAGTTAAATTGTTTCTAATTTTAAAGAGATAACATATTTTTTTAGATGAATCGAAAAGGAAAATACGTCACATAAAATGATTGTGTTTAAAAATGAAAATAGAGAACTCAAATGTGTAAAAAATCTATAAAGAATAGTAAAAATAAACACCACTTCTCCATCATGTGACGAGCACGAAGAAAGGATATCACTCCTTTCGGATACGAACTCAGAGTCGGGCACTAATCTCATTTCTATCTCTCCTTATTAGATGGCTACGGCGGAGTTGAAAGAATTGAAAGCACAATTGGAAGACTTTTTGCAGAAGAGGTTTTTTCGCCTTAGTATTTCACCATGGGGCACATTGATCTTATTTCTGAATAAGAAAAAAGTAGTATGAGGATGCCTATCGACTATCAATAGTTAAACAAAGCCATAATTAAGAATAAGGATCTTTTTCCTTGCATTGATGATTTATTTGATCAGTTCAAGGTGCGTCAATGTTCTCCAAGATTGAACGGGTTACCATTAGTTTAGAGTTTGAGATTTGGATATTATGAAGACTGCTTTCAGGGATCGTTTTAGTCATTTTAAGTTTGTGGTCATGTTCTTTGGACTAATTAATTCCCCGACCACTTTTATGGAGTTGATGAGTCGGATATTTCACCCTTATCTGAATTCCTTTGTGATTATATTTATTGATGACATCTTGGTTTATTCCTTTGTCACTTGAGGACCGTGCTTCAAATATTGAGGGAGGAAAATTTGTATGCCAAGTTCTCCAAGTGTTAGTTTTGGCTTGAGTTTGTGGCTTTCTTGGTTCATGTGGTAACCAAGGAAGGGATTATGGTTAACCAAGCCAGGATTGCGGCGGTTCATGATTGGACGAGACCTACTTTTCCTACTAAGATTCGGAGTTTCACTAGGTTAGCCAGTTATTATCATCGATTCGTTCAGAGTTTCTCCTTCATAGCAGCCCTGTTAACTAGGTTGACTCAAAAGACGGTAGCATTTCAGTGAACAGATGAGTGCAAGGCCAACTTTCAAAGGCTCAAGGAGTTATCTACCTCGACACCTATTTTAGCATTTACCCGAGTAGGGTGTGGTATTTGTTGTATTTTGTGATGCTTCAGGTGTCGATTTGGGAAGAATGTTGATGCAAAATGGGAGAGTTATAGACTATGCTTCTCGACAGTTGAAGGTGCATGAGAAGAACTACCTTACTCATGATTTGGAGTTAGGGTCGGTGGTCTTCATTTTGAAGTTATGAAGGCATTATCTCTATAGTGTGCATTCCGAGGTCTTTACCAACCATCGTAGCCTTAATATTTTTTTTTAGCCAAATTTGAATATGAGGCAACATAGATGGTTGGATATGTTAAAAGACTATGACATAACCATTCTTTATTATTTAGACAAGACAAATGTGGTAACAAATGCTTTCAGTCGAAAAACACCTACCTGGGTAGCTTAACCTTTCTAAAGATGGAGAAGAGACCTTTGATATTAGAGGTTTAGTCTTTGGCTAGACAGTTAGTACAACTTGATATTTTGATACCTCGACGTATTTTGGCCTGAGTGGAGGCTAGGCCTACATTGATTGATCAGATTCGTTCCCACTAGTTTGAAGATGACAAGTTGAGAGTGATCCGAGAAAAAGTGTTAAAAGGTGAAGCTAAGTCAACTTCTCTTGATTTTGAGAGAGATTTGAGGATTTGTGGTTGTGTTTGTGTACCTAGAATTGGTGGTTGGGTACGTATGATAGTGTATGAGGCTTATTGTTCAAAGTATTCTATTCATCCAGGGGAGAAAAATGTATCATGACTTGATGCAACACTATTGTGATGTGACATGAAGAGTGACATTATGTACTTTGTAGCCAAGTGTTTGAACTATAAGCCAGTGACGTATGAGCATCAAAGATCGGGTGATACGATGCAAAGGATGCCCAATCCTGAATGGAAGTGGGAGCGCATTACTATTTACTTTGTGACTAGATTACCCTTAACTTTGGGTAAGTATGATCTACATTTGAGAGATTGTTCGGTTACATGAAGTGCCTATTTCTATTGTATCTGAAAGAGGTACTCAGTTCACCTCACATTTCTGTCGTTCTATGTAGGAGCAGATGTGTACCAAGCTTGAGGTGAGTACCGTTTTCCATCCTCAGACTGATGGTCAGTCTGAGTAGACTATTTAGGTACTTGAGGATATGCTTCAAGATTATGTCATGGACTTTGGTGGTCATTGGTACCAATTTCAGAATTCGGATGACACCATTTAAGGCTTTGTATGGGAGGAGGGGTAGATCTCCCATTGGATGGTTTAATTCAATTGAAGTTCGATCTTGGGGTACATAATTATTTAAAGATTTCATGGATAGAGTGAAATTGATTCAGCAGCATCTTGTGACAACCCAGAGTAGGCAAAAGAGCTATGCGAATAAGCATTTTCACGTTGTATCACTCCTGTACTCTTCGCGATCATCATATATAGACTCGCGTTCGTGAAGAATCGTCTTCAAAGAGCTTCACATTCGCGACATTGAGTTTGCGTTCACAATGCACTACTTCAGTGTTCTTCGCCATTGCTAAAGTTAGTGGCTCGAGACCGCAATTAGTATTTTGCACCTGGATAGAACCTAATTTTGGGGATTCTTCTTATTTTTCATATCTTACCATTTTCAATCGATTGGAGCTTAGGATATGCGATTTTTGAAAGGTATTTTTCAGAAAACTCACGTGATTAAGCTTCTTCTATCAATTCCTTATAGATTTCTTTGTATATCATCTTTTAAAACTCTTTTAACTCATGATTTCAATGTGGATTTTGAGATTTTTCCCCTAAGTTGGAAAATTGGCAATTTAATGATGTGGAACTCAATTTTTACTTGTTTTTTTGTTACTTGTCGAGCATATTTCTCAAATAACAATTTGATTTTACCCTTTCCAATTTTGAAGAGATTTTTAGATTATTTTATCCCTGATTCTCAACTCAGCATTATGGGTATAGCTGGAATCCTTTATGAATTCTTTCCATTCTTGATAGTTGAAAATCATTGGAGATCGTTTGGTGGAAGAAAGACTTTGGTAGAATGGTTCGGGTGAAGTTTCGACCTTTGAGGTAGGTTTTGGTTTGTCCTTTTAAACTGGGTATCGTTCTTATGAATTAGGCTATGTGATAGGATCGTAATATGCTATTGAGATGTTGGAAATTATGGACTTTATTGTTTTGCCCATGTGAGGACTTATTTATATTATTTTGATAGTGTGGGGTCCTTATGTGGTATTAGTATTTGCTTTGAAAACACGTGATTCATGAGATTGCCCGAGAGAAGGATTTGAAATGACTTTTTTGGTATGTTTGACCTATAATGCCCGAGTTAGGGGTTGAGTCGGTTCTTTCACTATTTCTATCATGTGATGGTGTATTTCATGACTTATTGATTTGCGAACTTTAGACTTATTGATTTGATTATGCCTTTGTATTATATGTGTTGTGATGCATTCATCCCCATTCATACCATTGATCATGGGAATATGAGAAACTGGAGATATACTATTTTGAGAAAGAAAATGAGACACCTTACATTTATCCTTGACCAAGAGCTAGGTGGCAAGTTAATGAGATTGCAAGATTGGTATATGGACTGCTAGTCCCTCATGGATCGTTGTCTGGAAGCTGAAGCTCGACAAGGTGTGTACTACATGTTGTGCGATAACCTTGGTTCCATCACATCATTTTATTGCATTGCATTGGAAAACCTTGTTTGTTGTGTAATTTGCCTATTGATATGAGAAATTATTTGTAGTCTTATGTGTTTAGTTTACTTGCGCAGTTCTTATATAAATTGGTGGCACCGATGCTAGAAAGAGACTCTTTTGTATGTAGATGAAAGTGTTTCATAGTTTATTTCTTAAGTTTGATTGATTTCCTTATACTCAGTCGGTCAAACCTACTAGTACATGTGGATTGTACTCAGCCCTACTTATGTTATCCTCTTGATGCAAATCCTAGTCAGGGTGTTTCTCGTGGTGGTTGATCGGATCTAGCCGGTGATTCCATTCAGAGCTGTGGTGAGATCCTGCTTCTCGGATCGCCAATGGTCTCCATCATTCATTTAGCGTCTCTAATTTCTCTTCAAAGACTTGAGATGTACTTCAGATTCTAGAAGCGTATTATATGCTCTTTATGCTTATGATATCAGATTTTTAGAACATCTTTGTTGTATTTCTTTTCTCTTCAGTTCTGGCTTGACTTTCCTTTGGGAGTCTCGTATGTGTTATATCGTTCGACTTACACACCAAATTAAATTTTCAGGGTGTGTACCATCATGACCTCAATTTTTGAATTGTGACAATAGTAGGGGAATCTTAGAAAATGGATGAAGTCTTTTAGATTTTTTATCAACTTATGACCATGTTTTAAGCTGATTTGAAAATAAAACATTCGTTCGCGAT
>JAJOOD010010641.1:0-19646 GCA_029582525.1 Solanum tacnaense | reverse complement strand
TTTCCATCTTAACTTTCACTTTACTAGAACACTAAGACTAGATCTATCCGAATCTAACTTTCTTGTTCACTAGCTTCTTTGACCCATCCTTCCAATAAAGCAGTAAAGCAAATCAGAAAGCTTGGATCAAGATACAAACTTTAACAACCCAATTCAGAAAAATAGAAAAATAAAAGAACCCTACTTTCGGTAATTAAAGGAAAAAAACTGTATTAAATACATAAATAATACAAACCTGCGACTCAATCGGATCATCAAGCAGTCCTTCAATAAAATCTTGAGTGTTATAAAGAGCAGTATCTTCGGTGTCACAATGGGCAGTACCAGATGTGCCCTACAAAAATACATAAATAGTTATTTTGAAATATTTATCTTAGTTATTAATGTTTTAAGTTTATATTTAATTGTTAATGCTTACCGCCATATCAGGTATATAATCTCCAAATGACATATCTAATAAATTCATGATGTCTGACGTGCCAAATTGATGGATATACAAATCATCCGCCTCTACTCCCGCCTCTGCCTCAATGTCTGGAGGAATAGGTATACCACCGGCGCCACGTCCTCGTGCTCTACCTCTAAGCCCTCCACGTCCTAGAACACGTCCTCATGCTCTACCTCTAAGCCCTCCACGTCCTCGTCCTCGTCCTCGTCCATCTACACGTCCATGTCTGGGTCCTCTGGCACGTATATGTTCAAACAAAGGATCTCCCTAAAAAACTGGCTCTCTAAATTGTATTCCGGCCTCAAGCAATGTATCCCTAACAATCTGAGATACCGCTTCACCATGTGAAGCTAAGGCTGTGTCTCTTTGCCACTGTAATGCAAGACTGTGCAACTTAAATAGTCCTCTAGACATCGCAATGCTAGTACCAGCAGAATGAACAAAGCCTGACGGTACATCAACCTCTAATGCAGGCTTACCTATAAGCAGCCTTCCATATCGCATGTACCACAATTTATACCCTTCCCCGCTAGTACCATCATCTACCTCAACCGCTAAACTCTGATGTCGATTACCCCAATCACGAAAATGTTTATCCAACATTTCAAGAACTTCCGATCCAAGCCTCCTACGGTGATCATGCACATGGTGGTTGGTTCCCCAACTAGGAATCGCAGGTACATGTTGGGGACGACCAAATTGACGCATCACTCTATCAGGTGCGTGCACCTCAACAATCTCTAGGCAAAACATAGGCACACATGCCATCCATAAAGGCTCATCGATCGTACAACAACGAGGCAGTGTATGTAAAATCTCATTATACGGTGTCCATCGAAACTATTTTTAAAACATAACAATTAGATAAAATCAACATTAACCGCTTAGTATATAAATAAAATTATTATTGATTTACTTTTATATAATTTACTTTTATATGTAGTTTATTTTTTTTTTTTAAAATACTAGTAAAGAGTTGCAAAAATTATTTGATGTACCTGATCCTTCGTCATACGGTCTAGTTGATCTCTAATCGGGATAAGAACATGATGTGACTCAGTATCCCTATCAATTCCACGCGTCCATCGCCTAGCATATGGAAGTAATACGTCCCCATCATGCGGTGGAGGAGCTGATGGTTGTACAGGCAAGATCCTCTCCCAACACCAAACCTTAATGTGACAAACAAAATAATTAAACTATCATCATTAACAAAAAAAATTAACAATTACATATATCTATTTTTAATAATTTTAGAAATTATTTGTATGTAATTTAAATATTTTAAAAAATTGAATATAGAAAAAATATTCTTGTAAAGTGTAATGTTAAAAGATTCTTTGTATTTGAATGTATTTTAAAACTTTAGTAAAGTTACCTGAAGGAGAGGAATAAATCCGCAAATGTCAACCGCATTACCAATAGATGCCCGACAAAGTGCACGGTACAAGTAGGCCAACACTGCACTGCCCCAACTATACTTACCTACGTCGTGGATGGGATCTAGGAACGCCAAGTATTGTAAGCTAATAAGGTTCCCCGACGTGTTCGGAAATAAGATGCCCCCCAATATAACAAGCATGTAAAGTCTAGAAATTTTCTCAACTCGCTCCACTGGAGTAGCATCTCCTATCGGATCTACTTGCAACTGATCTCGCAAGTAGCCGGTAATGCTATGTATCCTCACCCGGCTCGCACCATCCATATCAGCAGGTGCTATGGCGCATCCTGTGAGTGTCTCTAATAAAGTACGCCATGGACGAATCCTCCGTGCAGGATCCTGCATGTACACAGCATCACCATCGATGCGCAAACCAAACAAGACCTGAACATCCTGTAATGTAATCGTGACCTCACCAAAAGGTAAGTGGAAGCAATGAGTCTCTGGCCTCCAACGCTCAACCATAGCTGTAACAAGGGCACGGTCATACTGCATCCTACCCACACAAACTACATCATACAGTCCTGACCTACGTAAGATCTCCTCAACACGTCCATGAGGTCGATGCAAACGAAATAAATTCCAAGCATCATTCATGCGCACCGTCCTCATAAGGCTACTAAATGATATCTCACCTTTCCATAACAATTCTGATTTATGCTCATGCTGAGAGAGAAGAAGTGTACGATCAGTCGGTCCAGGATTCACAACACGCTCCATTATATTCTGTAAGAAAAATTCTATTAATTCGTTTAATATAATTATATCTTGACAAATTAAATTGTGAACTATCTTCCGTGTATAGCTAGTTTTTCAGTCTTTTAATGATTAGTTTGCTCTAGGTAGTTCTATTTTTCAGATCACTACCACAACTAAACAACTGAATCATTACAAATATCACACAATAACTCATCACTCAACAACTTTTATCTATTTCACCACCATGAAAATGACCTATATCTATTGATGAAAGTTCACTTACTAATCAACGGAGTTTGAAAAAAAATTCAATAGAGTACATTAACATATCGAATTGGAGACCTTAGTGTTACAGTATTCAACTCATACTGACCAAGTAATGCCCTTTAAGACATTCGAGCTTGGTTCCTGGGATAGGAAGATATTTCATGTGTGGTTCGTCATCAAAGCCACAACTCTAAAAGAAGATAATTCACGTATGATTCGTCATCAAAGCCGCAATTGTAAAAGAAGATGTACTAAGTGTGGTTCGTCGCTAAAGCCGCAATTGCAAAAGAGGAGGCACCAAGTGTGGTTCGTCATCAAAGTTGAAACTACAAAAGTAGATGCAACATGTGTGACCGCAAATGAAAAATAAAATGCACCAAGTGTAGTTCGTCGTCAAAGCTGCAGTTACAAAAGAAGACGCACTAAGTGTGGTACATCTCCACCAAAGCCACAATCGCTAAAATATTACACCAAGAATGATTCGTCGTCGAAATCGCAACTACAAACGAAGATGCACCAAGTGATTCGTCAATTATGGATTACCCCTCATTTTTATGGTGTGATATTTAAGTTGTCTTCGGTCCATCATAAACCTACAAAAAAAAGAAGGAAAAGTGATGTGTCTCACGGTGCCAATTGCACAAAGCTTCAAATCGGCATGGTGAAAATTGTGGCATATGCTCTCGCGCTCGTCATGATGAATATGGTTGTATTGACTTAAGAGATTCTTGTTCTTTCTCCATGTAGATGATGATAAAATTCTCAATCAATATGCTGCTCTTCGGCGAAGATGCAGAGAAGTGAACTCATGGATGTTGTCCAAAGTCAATTGGATCGCTAACTTTAAAAATATCAATTTTATTGAATTCATAAGAACTTTGACATTGATTTTTGGATAGGTTGTAGACTTAAGAGTCTATTTTCTATCGAATCAAGTCGCTCTCCATTCGAGCTATCCTACACCAAGATGCAAACATTTTGGTGAGACTCCACAGTCTGTAAAACAATAATGATAGAATTGAAGACCAACTTCAAAAAATTATTCTCGTCAATCCATGAAGAGTTTTACCTTATTTTTGGATATATGTAGACTTTGATGTCTAGTTTCTATAGAAACAAGTCTCTCATCATTCAGAATCTCCTACACCAAGATAGAGACGTTTTGGTCGGACTGCATAGAGCTATTAAAAAATAGACAGATTTGATAGCAAACTTCAAAAATCAATTTTCGCCAATTCAGAAGGGTTTGGATTTTGAATTTCAAATATGTCGTTTCCCTCTGAGTTTAGTTTCTGGAACATCAAACGGATCATGATTTCGATGTTTCTATAACAAGTTATGAACTTTCTACCGCAAGCGTGCTGTGCTGAAAAAAAGTGACGAAAATTGAGTTTTGTATGCCTCAAGTTGACAATCAATCATTGTAAGAGCATGCGTATTTATAGAAATCAAAAGTACATAAATTGTGTTCCTACAAATTATGGAAAAACCACATCTAAAATAAAATTATGGAAAATTTTCCTAGGAACCAAATTATGGTAAGTTTCTATAGGAATCAAGTTATGGAAAATTCAATTGGAATCAAGTTATGGAAAAATTCCCATTGGAATCAAATATGGAAAGTTTTGAAAGACTCCATAAAAAAATAAATATTTCACGAATGCTTCAAGCCTTGTCTTTAAAGGTTGGACACCGCAACAAGACTCGAAGCAGGGGGCATTTGTAGACAGTGAAATTTTATTGATAAATCCATATTAAATTTTGGATTAATCCATAAATTCATGATATATTGACCAAGTCAAATTATTGGTTAATAAAGTCGAATTAATATTTAAGTCAAAATATATGACTTAAATAAAGTCCAAATTACAATTGGATCAGTCCATTAAGTTGACAAGATGAGCCCAACTCATGTTCTTCAAGCCCAAGGACCAAAATTGCTTGGACAAAAATACCCCTAAAACTATAGCTCAAGCCTATATAAAGAGGTCTTCATAAGACCAAAAGTGAGAAGGAAGAAAAAGAAGAAGACACATAGAAATACATAGAGAATCCTTGCTCTTCAGTGGTGATCTGCAAGTCTTCCGCATACAAAGAAGTCTTCGCTCCATGTGCTGAGCCGCAAGTACAAAGAAGTCTTTGCTCCAAAAGTTGAGCCGCAAGTATTCCATCAAATCAAGAACATCATTGAAGAGAAGAATCAGGGGATTACATATCTTTTCTTAAAGATTTTATAAAGATTGTAACCTTTGCATAAATTCAAATACAAATATTGTTGTTTGCTTGCTATTTTCCTTTCCTGTTTGCTGTATTTAAGGATTGAAACTTTAGATGTTTACAGTGTCTACTTTTGTCCACCTAAAGTTGAAGGGCATAAATACAAATTGAAGCCTAATTAAACGGTACATTTATCTATTATGAAACAGCTAAAGTGTCAAAAAATACATCGTCAGCAATGATATAATTCTGAAAAAAGAAAAAGGAAGCAGGCACGAGTGCAAGGGCATTCCAATTCATTAAGCAGTTGAAAGTAGGATTATATATCAAGAAAAACAACTCATCAAGAAAGAAACGAACGATGAAAGTTAAATTCACTCAATCGTCATTCAGTAAAGAGGACACTTGAAATCATGAAGATGACAAAAAAAAAACAATTTTTCTACACAATTAAAAGTATTGAGATCTCTCTATTTGTTCCTTTCTTTGAACTTACAATATCCTTTAGACGGTGAATGTTTATGGTGAGCATCAAAATTTTGAGATCATATGTTTCTATTAATATTATTTCCACATTAAAAATTAAGAACATAATAAGAGCATATATGATTGCAGAAGAAAAATAAAGGCATATCAGAATAGATAAGTGTTAGGGTTTTGTCCTAATTTTCTTATCTTATTTGAAGTTTATTTTTTCATAAAAGAAAAGACAAAACATTACCATAAATGTTTTTATTTTTCCTGAAAAGTAAAATATAATATTCTTCCATGTTTGAGTTATTCTTTCATTGGAAGAAAAGTTTGAAACTCTATAAATTGAACACCCATCTTCTCATATCAAAAACACAAGAGCATCCACAATGTAGTTGGAGATTTTCTATTAAACATATTTATATTTTTTTTCAATATTATATTAGTTTTATAATATGTAGGTCACTTGACCAAACACTATTAATAATATGTTTTTAGTATGTTTTTATTTGTCGTCTAATTTATCAAACATATGATTTGCAAATTATAAGCTTTCGCATAACGCCCTAATCCTCTTCATAACCCAACAAGTGGTATCAGAGCACATAGTTCAATGATCCAATGGTTCAACAAGATTGAAGAAAGGTTCAAGTGGTTCCAAATCAAATTGCAACAACTTTGATGATAATGAAGATTTTTGTTAAGCTACATGTCGAGAAAATTTTCAAATATATTTTCAATAATCCTACTGCTCTATCCTTAAAAGAAAATCAATTTTCAACCCCAACAAACTTTTAATGCTCAGGCTCCACTTTTAACTCATGCATCTTACTTTTAACGCATGAGCTCCAACTCATGCATATTATTTTTAACGCATGAGCTCCACTTTCAACCCTGATCATAACTTTTAACACAAGGCTTCAATTTTAACCCATATCAATTTTTAAATCATAGTGAGCAGCAGTGATACATGAAGATTATGTGAAGAAAGAGGATCAAGATTATGATGCAAGAAAATTCAAGCCAAAAAGGGGAGATTTGTTAGGGTTTTATCCTGATTTTCTTACCTTATTTGAAGTTTATTTTTTCCTAAAAGAAAAGACAACATTACCATAGATGTTTTTACTTTTCCTGAAAGGAAAATATAATATTCTTCCATATTTGAGTTATTCTTTCATTGGAAGAAAAGTTTGGAACTCTATAAATTGAAGACCCCTCTTCTTATATCAAAAACACAAGAGCATCCACAATGTAGTTTATGGGAGATTTTCTCTTAAAAATATTTATGTTTTTTTCAATATTATATTAGCTTTATAATATCTAGGTCACTTGACCAAACACTATTAATAATATGTTTTTAGTATGTTTTTATTTGTCGTCTAATTTATCAATCATATGATTTACAAATTATAAGTTTCCGCATTAACGCCCTAACCCCCTTCATAGCCCAACAATAAGACCATACATTAATTTTAAATTTGGTTAGTCCGCTATGCCTGCAAAAAGTCAGATCAGTTGTCGAATGACAACTCTTATTTGAAGCAGCGTATATTCCAAACCGTGTGATGAAGCATTCAGTCTCTTAGTTTTAAATTTTATTACTCCCTTCGTTTCAAAAATAGTGGTGTAGTTTGACTTGACATAGAGTTTATAAAAATAAAGAAGATTTTTGAATCTTGTCATTCTAAATTAAAGTTATGTCAAATGTACAGAACTGCTCTTTAATCTTGTGGCCTTAAACATTCACGTGAAAAACTGAAATTAAAATGTTACCAAAAAAAGAAAGAGATCATTCTTTTTGAAACAGACTAAAAAGGAAAGGAGGTCATTCATTTTTAAATAGAGGGAGTAAGATATTTAAGTTTGGAAGGTATGTCTATATTAATCGTTTGGTAGAGTGTATTAAAAAAAATAATGTATGCATTAGCATTGTGTATTACTAATAACTTGTTTGATACTCTTTTCCAACCTATGTATAATGTTTGCATTAGTTATACACTCTATTGTGTATTAAGGTGTGTATTGCTAATACCATGTATTTCTAGGTATTAGTGATACAATGGTTTTAATGCATGCATTAACTCAATTAAAGACCCAATTGCCCCTCAATACCTTTTTTATATCTTTTCCACCATAACAGTGAATGATATCTTTGTAAATAATTTTTTTAATGCAATGCATTTTATTTTTAATACATCAAACCAAATAATGCATAAAAATAATCTACGTATAATTAATGCAAGCATAACTAATTCATGCATTACTATAATACACTCTATTTAGCATTATTTTTATATACTCTACCAAACGACCATGTATTATAGATAGATATATAGATAAATATAGATATACGCATTAATAAAATAAATATATTTAACAATCGTTCAAAGTACGGACATATGCACTAATTATATTCAACTTAAATTGGAAGAGTGGTAGCTTGTCTAGAAAAATTGAACTTGTGCACTATCCTTGCTTTCACATGGAATCTGTATCATGCTTTCTTTGTAACATATTGCTCTCAAACTTGTCGGACAACCCTGTAAATTGAATTGTTGCACTTTATCCAACTTTAGATCATACGAAATTAAAGAACCCTCTCTGCTTTCGCAAAGCATCACATAATCCTTCCAAATTAGTAACGGAGATTCAATAAGAAGAGGTCTAACTGTGTATATCTTCATCCAAGAATCATATAACCCATACTCTTTCATTATCCAGATTTGCATTAAATCTTGTGCTGGATCATATTCCGGATTTGGATTAGGGTAACGAAGCATTGTTATAGAGTCACTTAAGACCACTAAACCATAGTGTGGTCCATTGTAGGAATTACAAGTATCAGGCATATTAATAGTATTAAAAATCTCTGTACCCATATCAAAATAGAGAATTATCATTTTGTCTTTCAATCCAATTGCAAGCCAATAACAAGCACTCTTGTAAAATACCATAGAACAAGGCGCCCAATAAATTCTAGGCATATCTTGATCAATATTCTCTAATTCTCTCCAGAAATCAGTGGTCATATCATATACCTCAACTTTTTGCTCTCTTGAATATGGATCCCTATAAGGAGGATCATTATAAACTTTAGAAATCCTAACTACCTTGTAGTCATTTGCCATCGAGTCAAATCCAAACCCAACACCATCAACAGAACATCGAAAACCTTGTGGAGCATCACTAGGGCAAGGCGGTAGCAACCTATAATTTCTTGTATCTGGATTAAATAATATGGTGTTAATCATATTAACCAAAGCTATTAAACCATGACAAGGTCCAATAAATTGGTCATAATTGTTAACAAAAGTGGATTCCAAATATGGCACATCTAGATCTGGTGAAACGGGGTTAAGATCATCACCAAAAAGAAAAGACAATATAGTTTTATGTTGAAAAGGATCTACTTGTAAAGAGCGCTTGAAGATAATGAATTCTTCTTTAGCAGTTTTACTGCAGTTGAGATGGAGGTTGATGAATGCGGAGGATGGAATGAGAATGTACCAGGTTTTAGATATGCACTTAAATCGCATGAGTGATTTTACTGGAAACCTTAAAAGTATATAAATAATCACATCTTCGGGCAATTTCTTCAGAATTTCATGTGCCATCTTGGATTTTCTCAAAATGCATTTTGAATTATACTTGAGGAAATGATGTTTCTGTGTGTAGTCTCAGTTGTATCGCCGAAACGCAAGGAAATCTCTATCTCATTTGAAAAATAATAATTCTTCATTCAATATTTTTTATTTTGTGGTTAAGAGGATTTGAAAATACAACAATTTTTAATCACCAAACACATATACAACCTCTTTAATTTGCCTCAAAATTTATATTAGCACTTTAACTCAGTCTTGTTTCATTTTAATCCTCTAACTCTATTTAGCGTGTACCATTTAATCATAAAAAGTTGTACCCAGTATAAATGTTTAGCATATGTTAGACTAACATTAAAAGGGTTAAAAGATTTATATATTCATTTAAATAACGTCATGTATTTTATTTTCTCCAAGTCATTCAAATTACTTTGTATTTACTTTAATTAAATCAAGTTAGTATCTTTAAGTAATATAAGAAAATAGATTAATTAGCTACAATTGATTACAAAATTTATTGCTGAGAGTGATTAGTGATACAAGTTAATATAAAATTTCGTTTATGTTACTATGAATCTCCATCTTTTTAAATTTATGTGGCATCAACAAAATATTTGACATCATTCGGCTAATTATAATTCACGCTATGTAGTTAATAATATTTAGATGACATATAGTTCTAATTAGTTAAGTTATTTTCCCACTTTGTATATTTAATAAAATTGCGTTTATTGTTCTTTTTTAAAGAAGAATAAAAATAAAAATAAAAGAAATCAAATCTACAACTTTCTTTGCATTTCTTTTAATGTGAAACCTTAACAAGTTTTCAATTAATTGGTTTATGTTAATTTTTTTTTTATTTGAAAAAAATAATTTTAATAATTTGATTTTATCCAATTATATATAATAGGAGCATGATTAGATCGATAATAATAATAGGCTAATATTAGGATTCAAAGAGCATAACATCAATTTTAGTCTTGACATATGAATAAATAAAATAATTTGTGGCAAGGTTGAAAAGCGCTGCTACCAATACACCACACACTAATAAAATAAGACAGTCCAAAAATACGTTTTTAATAAATCAAATAAGACGAAAAATAAGCATTTTTGTAAGGTCATAAACATAATATATTCAAAATTAAGTCAAGTCATATACAAGTCAATAAAGCGACTGTGCTAGAACCACGAGACTTGAGGGGTGCCTTACACCTTCCCCTTGGTCAATAGAATTCCTTACTCAGACTTCTAGTTCGCAGATCAACAAAATAAAGAGTCAACTTCCTTTTGATTAGGGATTCAAATAAGGTGACTTGGAACACCAAAACTCAATTCCAAGTGGCGACTCTGAAATAAAATAATCCCTCTTCAAAACGTCACTTTAATTGGAAAAAACTCTATTTTCAAAACATCATTTGGAGAAAAAATAGGGGTGTGACAACGACCAAGAAGGTCCTTAATAGATGAGGGTTGGAGATTTTTGGTCCTGTATATATATCATCTTATTGAAATAGTCCTTAATGTATACAAAAAGATGATTATTTTGGTCCTTAACATAAAACTAACCATACAAGTGAAACATTTTTGTTAAACTTAACAGTGGGTAGCACAAAATTATCCCTTTCTCCCTCGGTTCTCTCTTTCACCACCATTAGAGGGGATGCTCCATTTTTCAATTCACCCACTTGTCATATTCTTGTAAATATATATATACAAACTACACTCATATGTTAGTTCCCTTGAAAAAATAATAATCCCCAGCAACTCCCATTTTTAGACACAAAAAAAGTTCGATCCATTAAAATAAATATGAACTAAGTAAATTAGATAAAACACTCCATTTCTCTTTTAGGAGATCTCCATAAGTAAACTCTTTTCAAGACTAATAACTTTTTTATGTATTTGTTTTTTATTTCGCTGTTGACATTAAAGGGTGAAAAATAGAATCTTAAAATATTCTTTGACATTTGAAGAGATTTTTGTGTGTCAATTTTTTTCCCTAGTAAAATTTGGTTTTATAAAGAAGAAGAAGAAGAAAGAGGATAATAGAGAGAAATAAATCATTTGAAAGTTGTAGCAGAAGAAAGAAGATTGAGGAAGAAGAAAGAAGATTGAGGGAGAGGAGGTTTGCCACGTGGCAATTTTGTGGGACCCACAATTGAGTTTAACAAAAAGTTTCACTTGTATAGTTAGTTTTAGGGTTAAAGATCAAAATTGTCATATTTTTATAAACATTAAGGACTACTTTAATAAGGTAATATATATATATAAAGGACCAAGAATATTCAACCCCATACATCAAGGACCATTTTGATCATTTTCTCTTTCCTTTTGCATCTTTTTATTTTTGTTTGGACGGTATGTCTTTTTGTTTACTTATTAGTCAATAAATGGGCCTTTGTGCCCTCATTTAACTTTTAAAAAAATGAATAGGAATTGAGGTGGTAAGATGATTTATCACTTTCTTAGTTATTTTTCATATATTAAACTTTTGAATCTAATATTACTATAGTGGTTGTTGTCTAATTAATCATCTGCACTGCGGAAAGTAAATGACTGAATGAATGTTTTATAAAAAAAATAAAATTGCATAAATAAACTACTTCATTAAAATAAACATTTAACCCATTTTTTAGGAAGCTGGTGTAGCGTGATTTAACGGGCCTTTAGTGCTAATTATAATTTACAACACTAGATGAAACGAAAACAAAGCACTAGACAAACGTAATAACCACAAATATTCATGTTTGCACGGATCGCTCCCCAAGTAGCTGAACGGAGGAACATTTTTTGTATCCAGATATTACCAAATAAACATTAGATTATATTTGTGAGAATCGAAGATGTTAGATGGAATTATGAAGAAATTGCACGAAGATGTGGTGATTCAGATTCTTTTAGAGTTGCCGGTGAAATCTCTCATGCGATTCAAGAGCATCTCTAAACTTTTGTACACTCTCATACATTCCTCCATTTTCATCAATCTTCATCGCAACCGCAGAAGAAACACAAAAGATGAATTGCTTATCTTAAAGCGCCCCATCTTTCTAGATGAAAACCTATATAAAAATATATTGTATTTTCTTTCTAGTAACGATAACGATGATGATACCCTAAAGCATGTTTCTCCAGAAATAGATGTACCATATTTTGACACTGATTTTTGTGTTCAATTTCAACAGCTCCTTGGTTCTTCTCATGGTTTGATTGCTTTGACAGATTTTGAAGACATCGTTTTTCTAAATCCTACTACTAGAAAATATAGACTTCTACCACACAGCCCTTTTAGGTGTCCAAAAGATTTCGTTTATGTCACGAGAGGTATTGGTTTTGGATATGACTCAATCGAAAAAGATTACAAGGTAGTCAGGTTTTATGAACTGTCTTCGGAACCTTATGATAGGGATTTTGATGCGAGACATAGCAGAGTTGAGGTTTATGATTTTTGCACAGATACTTGGAGGTGGGTGATCCCTACCGTAAAGTTGTTACCCAGGGTGCATCGCTATGTTAGTTCCGAAGCCTTTTTTAGGGGAGCCTGTCATTGGACTGCACAGGATGATGAAGCAGTGCCCATCGTTCTCTGCTTTCACTTAACCTCTGAATCTTTTCACAACATAAAAATGCCTGATACTTGTCATTTCTGTGACAGTAAACGTTATGGCCTCACAGTTTGTCAAACCTCTCTAACGTTAATTTGTTACCCACATCCAAAATGCCATATTGAACCAGGACAAGAGTTCACAGATATTTGGTTGATAAAGGAGTATGGTGAAAATGAGACATGGGTTAAGAAATACACACTTAGACCTCTTCCCATTGAATCCTCATTTGCAATTTGGAAGGATCATGTATTACTTTTTCAAACCGGAACTGGAACATTGAGTTCCTATGATATTCATTCCGATCAACTCCACGAATTTGGTTACCAAGCTAATTGTGGTACTTTGAGACTTCTAGTATACAGCGAAGCCCTCACTATAATTCCAAGAGAAAGCAACGAAGCTACACAAGTTCTAAATTTTTGACAGTTGCCACTCACTTGTCACCAAACTCTTACAACTTCTTTTTTATGATGAGGATTCTACACTTCAATTTTTTAGATATTTTGTTGTACTGTTTAAATTTAACAAACACCACGTGAAAATATTTTCTTTTGTAAATCAATTTGATCCATTTGATTTCTTAATTAACAATACGTTCCATTTTAAAATAATAATACATACTATTCAAGTCTCGTGATGAAATTCTGTTTAATCTCTATCTATATATGTCATCTACCTATATCGATCTATCAATATTTATATATAATTCAAAAGGTAAGAATAAAAAAAGTTAAAAGTTGAATTATCAAAATGTACATCAAATATTGAATGACATTATTTGTTGTGAACCAAGCTAGCTCTATAAGGGCCTATGAGTTAGAAGTGGTGAATGAGATTGGGCCAAGTAAAATATTGGAGTGTTTTATTTGGGATCCAGGCCCGATTAATATTTCGTTAAAAGGGAAAATGAATTGAAAAGAAGGGTTTATGCATATTGAAGGAAATGTTTGTCCTCTCCTCTTCTTCTAGAATCTAAACTTCTCACCTCCATTCATATCTCTATCTTGTTTGTCCTCTCCTCTTCTTCTAGAATCTAAACTTCTCACCTCCATTCATATCTCTATCTTTTAGTTACTTGTTATTTCAATATTTCTATTGTATTTTTGTAGTTTGAGTATTGCAATCACAATTCTTAAGTTGTAATTGCGTTTTAGTTCTCTTCTTAATATAGTGAAGAATTCGGGTTTGTTACATTGGTGCTTTCATTTTCGTACTCTAATGGAAGTGATGATATTGGATCAATTTAGTGGCACCGGCAATCCAGAAAGCAAGCTTTATAGAGCGGAGCAGTACTCTGCCTTTCTTGGCTTCGCCGGGGAGTATTGGCTACCTCATCCTTCCCTCTACCTTCACTACTAAAAAACTGCCAAAAAACGACGGCCAAAAGCGACGGGCTGCGTCGCTTTTTTGGTCAAAATCGACGGAAAAGCGACGCAGTCACTTCCGTCGCTTTTTAGCTCGATGCTTTTCAAAAAGTGACGGACTGCGTCGCTTTTTGACTTTTTGTTTTAACAAAAGTGACGGACTCCGTCACTCTATTTTAATTTTAATTTTTTTAATCTCCAAAAGGCGACGCAGTCCGTCACTTTTATGGAAATTTTATTGTTTGAAAATCCCAGAAAAGCAACGGACAAAAGGACCCTATCCGTCGCATTTTTGGAAATTATTTTTTTTAAATCTAGAAAAGCGACGGACAAAACCACGCTGTCCGTCGCTTTTTCTGCAATTTTTTTGACCTAGTTTCTACTGCCCACCTGCAAATTCAATTCAATTCAATTCTACACTATTCAGCTCAATCAAACACACACAATTATAAACAGTCCACACAAAACATAAAACAACAAACTTAAAATAACATTCAAAAGTATCTAAATCACAATTTAAAGACTTATAAAGTCTTTCAAAATTTGAAAAAGTTCATAAATGTCTAGAGATCTAAACTAGGGAGTGGGATCTACATAATCATCCTCATCATCACTATCGTTGTCGGTGTCCTCGGGAGCCGAAGTAGTAGGTCGACGAGCGAGGTTCATCACTTGTTCTTTGATTTGTTGAACGGTCTCGCTCATGCTTCGTTGTTCATCTACTCTTCTCCGCTCCTACTCTGTCAGTGCCGATGTAAGTTGTGCTATTTGAGCCGACATAGTAGCAATTTGAACACCGTCAAGTGCCTCGCCTTGACGTGACGATCCAATACCTTCTAAGCCTGAATGGAATCGTCTTACATCGTTTCGAGATCCTAGACCATAACATCTACCCTTGTGTGCCCCCTTACCACTTTTTATTTTCAAATCTGGGTGGATAGTTCAGGTGTCATTTCGATCGAACTATCTAGATTCTCAGCGACGTACTGATGAAACTTATTCTGCATATTAAATATAAAAATTGACATCAATATATATACATATCATAAATATATTCACTATTAATATATATTATTCATATTAAATAACTTACAAAAGTTCCTTCGGCCCTTTCCTCCACCCACACATCCGGATTCGACTCATTTTCTTTCTTCCTGACATGAGTCTTCTTGAAAACCTCTAATTCAATGGGAGTGTGTCCCAATTCTTTTTCCTATAAATAAAACTGAAATTTATAACGATATACATGAATCAACTAATTATTTATTTAAAAGTTTGAATTAGAACTTACCATCTCTATGGTAATTGTTCCAACGGTCTTTGCACCTCTGGTGTGCAACGAGCCACCCTTAATACTGCCTCTAACCTTTTTGGTTTGTTCTAATATTGCCTTAAACTTGTCTGTGTTCCAATATAGACCCAATTCATCAAAAACATAAGGTAACCTCCAATCGGGACGTTCAGCACTATCCCAAACTTTCTTTAGCCAGCTAGACAGTCTAGCGGATGCCCTCCTCTCAAATATGGTCGTAATGACCAAATTGTACCTCGGTTCCCAAGTACACATAGTCTGAAAAAAAACTGAATAACGTTAATTAGATCAATAGTAAAAAAAAGTAAAGTATACTAAACTTAACTAAAAAATATATACCTTAAATTCATTAAACATCGCTTGGCATATACTGTTTGGAATCTCGCTCCAAGAGTGATAAGCTTGTGTATAAAGTCTTCTAACACAATTTTTTAAAGCCCGAGCAACAACCTTTGCAAGATGTCACCTGCAAAACACATAATAAATATGTTAGTCCATGAATAATATATTAAACTATAAGAAATAAATAAAATAAACTAATAAATAGTTAACAAAACAAACTTACGATGATCCATCCGGTTCAATCATGACTCTACCAAGTTTGTCCTTCTGGCCAGGAGCTAGAGCAGGCATCTCATCATCTGGTGTAGCACTAGGTCTAGCTGTAGATGAAGGTGATACATCAGGATGCACAAAACGTTGAGTCAATGGAGGCGTACCGGCCATAGCATCTGACTACTCGCTACTATAATCTCCAATCCTCATGGCAGATAATTGAGGAGATGTACCTGTGGGAGATGGAGTACCTACCGATAAGGGTCGTGCTCGATGAATAGCCTGTAAAGGTAGGTCATCGTAGCATCGTGGAGGCAATGCCTGTAAAGTAGAGGAAGCATCGATTGGTCTACGGTAATTAGGATAATATTGCCAAGGATTCACCGTACCAAACGGAACAACAAATAAATGAGTATCATGGCTGATGCGCTCTGGCGTAGAAGAAATAGATCCTACAATATCCTCAGGATCTATGGGTCTCCTAGACTTCTTCTTTTTTGCCTATTTAGTCTGGCTAAATCCAAGATGCTTGCGATGTCTATCACCGTTACCGCCTGATGACATCTATCTGGAAATTTACATATATAATATATATAAAAATTATAAATTAAATAAAATTAGCAAAATACACTAACGTACATATATATACTAGCTAGCTTTCATTCTACACTATTCCTCCTCGCTTGTTTCAATTTCATCATTCTCCCATTCTTCCTCCTCAGTTGTTTCATTTTCATTATCGTCCCATTCTTTGTCATCAAATGATTCATTTTCCTCATTCTCGGATATTTCTTCCTCAACATTCAGTATATCATCATCATATACTTCTTCTAATATGTGTTGAGGATTTTGTAGTGTGGTTTCCAATTCAACATCAACTTGTTGTTGAACAATTGCAACATCATTTGGATACGCCACATCTAAGACACTGTCAATTTTAATTCTTCCCACATGCTTACCTTTTATAACAACCCACCAATCAGCTTTGTCTCTACACAATGGATATGGAGCGTAATACACTTGTTTAACATTTTGTGCAATGATAAAAGGATCATAACTTCTGTATTTCCTGGTGTGCTTAACTTCAATTATATTATGTTGATGGTCCACCTTTGTGCCTCTATGTGATGGGTCAAACCACTCACACCGAAACAATTCAATCTTCTTCTTAGGCCAACCTGAATACCTCACTTCAATAATCTCATAAATGACACCATAATATTCAATAATTTGGTTAGTACCATCAACATCACCTTGTATGTAGACACCGCTATTATTTGTTTTCTTGTTCCTAGAAACTTCTTCAGTTTGAAACTTAAAACCATTGACACAATACTTATTTATTGTAGTACTTGAGATTCAGGTCCAAGTGCTACTTCTTTCACTAATTGCAAATGTTGGACACTTAGAGTATTCATCATGAACCTACGTGATTGTTATTTCAAGTAATATAATTTTGTATAACATGAATATATTATATATTAAATACATAGTGATTGCACACTTACATAGTTCCTCAGCCATTTGGAAAATTCTGTATAGATGGCTTCATTACCCCATGTGTTTACGAACAAGCTGATCATTTTACATTCAAGTATTTTGTTATTTAATGAACACTTATTAGTATGTAAACCAAACACTTTCCTGATAGAAGTTCTTAGGTATGTTAAATTCCGGATTAACTAGTTCACCAAAAAGATCAATCATTGAGTCCATAGCCGCATTAGGAACATTCCAATCTGATTTAATATTCATTAATCTAACCGCAACTGAGAAGGCAGAATGCTGACTTCCTTCACATAGTGGATGACTAGGCTCTTCTAATTGATCATAGAAGCGTCTTACTTCTTCATTAGGAGCTTCATCAAAATATTGTTCCGGTTCCATTCCACCTTGAACCCCAAAAGCATCATTGCTCATTTCATGAACCCTATCATGTTCAACCCTATCCTGTTCAACCCTAATTTTACCATGTGGTGCAACCATATTATATTCATCCACAGACATCGAATTTTAAAACATACCATCTAATTCATCTCTTTCTCCATGATCAATCCATACAAAATATCTAGGCTTAAATCCATTACGGTACAAATGAACCATAACTGTATCTGGTTTAAATTTATTTTAAGAACTTACATGCACTACAAGGACACCTAACCAATTCATTATTCTTAAAAATGTCAAGTGTCATTGTATGTGCAATGAAATCTCTAACACCGTCAATAAACTCAGGTTTCAAACCAGCACCAGTTTCATAATGCATATTATACATCCACAAACGATGATCCATCTACAAAAATATAGATATTCAATTATATTATAAATTAAATTTAATAATGATTTTACTACTTTAATTCATTGTTAATATATATTCATAAATACTACATTTCAAGATCTACAAAGTGCAAGCTTAATTAATTCATAAACTTTAATAAAGTTTAAGATTTCAAATAATTAATTATATTAATTCTAATTTATTATAAATTAAGTTCAAAGTTTCTAACTAATTAACTTCAAATTAAGTTCAAGTTCTAATTAAGTTTAATTATTAAGTTCTAATCAATTAAGGTCACCAAGAATTAGTTATATTCAAGTTCAATTTCTAAATTCAAGTCCATATGAAACTTATTAGTTATATATAAAGTTCAAATCTAATAATTTGTTATATTCAAGTTCTAAGTTCAATTAGTTCAATTTCTAATTAAATTCAATAGTTATATTCATGTTCCATGTTCAATTAGTTCAAGTTCAAATTTTAAATTCAATTTCATATCTAATCTATAAAATTAGTTATATATAAACTTCTAATCCAACAATTAATTATAGATCAAGTTCTAATTTAAAAAAAAACATATTCATCACATTCAAACATTCATCAATATATATTCATAACATTCAAACATTCATCAATATATATTCATAACATTCAAACATTCATCATATAATACTCAAAACACTTCAA
This sequence comes from Solanum tacnaense, assembly GCA_029582525.1. Lineage (NCBI taxonomy): Eukaryota > Viridiplantae > Streptophyta > Magnoliopsida > Solanales > Solanaceae > Solanum > Solanum tacnaense. The sequence goes on along the minus strand of JAJOOD010010641.1, from coordinate 700 downwards.
TTACTAATCTAACTTCAAATTAACACTTTACAAACTAATAATCAATCAAAATTTGAAAATAAATCCTAAATTCAAAAATCTTCAATTCAAAACCCTAATAATAATCCTAATTCAAAATCTTGAAAACCCTAACAAAAATCCTATTCATTCACTAACTCACAATGGCCAATTCAAAATATGCCTAATTTAAAAAAAAACCCTAAATTCAAAAATCTTCAATTCTATATACCTAACTAACAATAATCAAATCAAATTAACAATTGATTAAACACAACCCAATAAACTAAAACAATAATATACAAATAAAAAATCAACAATAATCACAAGAATTGAAAAAAAACCTAAAATTAGGAACTAATCTTAATAAAGAGGAGAGAGGCCGCGACTAGCAGGCAGCGAGGGAACGAGCAGGGGCGATGGCGATAGGAGGTAGGTGCGGCGGCAATGGAGTGTAGAGAGAAGGGAGAGAATAGAGTGAAGAGAGAAGAAGAGAGAGAGAGAGAGAGAGAGAACAAAAATGGAAATCCCGATCTGGTCAAAAGCGACGGACGGAGATGCCATCCGTCGCTTTTTTTCGCGGATTTTGTGCCAACTATATATAATTAATAATTAATTGTTTAATTAATTTAAAGAAGCGACAGACAGCATCTCAAAGTCCGTCATTTTTTGGTCAATCATTTAAGAAGAGCAACGGACAACG
>JAJOOD010010640.1:0-18846 GCA_029582525.1 Solanum tacnaense | reverse complement strand
TTTGGGCTGGTCAATAAGTCAAAGTAGGTGATGCACCTACTTGTCACCTACTACCTTAGTTAAGTCAAGCAAGCACCTCAATATTTTATTTCATTTTTTGACCTTAATACCTTTAACTTTACTTAAAACTTATATACACTATGTCACTTTAAAATTTAGACTCAAATACAACCTTATGATCTCAAGTTTAAATACTTCCATCGACGTCAACTTAATCGGGTCCCATCAAAATCTATAGACAGTTCACTTTAAACTTATTCTATTGTCACTAGTCGCATAGGAAACCGAGTCCATAACTATACCACAAGGCAATTTATAAGTATCATATAAATAGAACTAATACACGTAGGATACGGGGTGTTACACATAGTACTTCTTTCTTAGGGTATTATGAACAATTTTGATCAAATTAACACATCATACGATAATTTCAGTACTAAGTCAGGTCTATAATTAGGATTCACCAACATTGATGACACATGCAATTTACCGACACTACTCACTATAATTTCATCCCTAGGGTGTACATACCAGATAAAAAGTTAACAAGTTATGCATAGTTTCACCCTAAGTCAAGTAGAAAACAAAAATTCAACAACCTTTTAAGAAATCAAAGATCAAATTCATAACTTTGGAAGTTAATGAGAGTTATGTGAGTGTGGACTATTGCGAGACTTGATTTGTATTGTTGTTCAACTGACCCATGATTTTCTTGAAGATGAGTGAATGACAATTTAGAAAACAAATGTTAGAAAATAAAAGGAAAAGAAATGAAAGGTGAGAAGATGATTTATATGGTATGAAATTGAATTTTACGAGTTGAAATATGGATGTGAAATGGTGGGAAAATGGGAGGGGGATTGTAACAGTTGAATAAGTGAGGGGAAAGGAAAATGAATTTGTAAATGGAATGTTTTATGAAAATAAATCGTGGGTTGGGTCATTTTATTTAAGTTTACTTGTCTTCACAAAAGCCCGTTGATGGCAGTAGGATTTCCTATGACTCGTAGAAGGCTTCCTATATTTCACTCTACAGTTAACAACTTTCAAAAACATATGTGGGTTCTACGAGTACAGACTACGGACCGTAAGATTTTCTATGGTTCGTATTGTGCAATCATATACTTAAAGTTGCAACTGTATCTGGACTTAAATCCTACGGAAGCCATCTAATGTCATTGAATGAACAACTACATGTATATGGGAACCGTAGAACTTAGTCCATAATGTCCTACCTCTCACCAAGGTTCTACAGTTAAATCCTACGGTCCATAGGATGTCCTATCACCCATAGGACCCAATTGTAGGACCCTCTACACTTTAGATTTGTCCATATTTTTCTTTCTTTCCTGCACATGTAGCAAATATTAGGCCTTCCTTTTACAATTTCTTGTCCTTATTGACATGGACCCTAAGTTAACCTATCCTAGCCTAGAAATCAACACTAAAATGTAGAAAAACGTCAAAAAAATAGCTAAAATTACATCTTTGGTTGCCTCCCTTGCACCACTTGATTTAACGCCGCGGCACAACATAGACTCCTAGATTACTTAAACTTCATCAAGGTCCCATTCTACAACCACCTCTTTGACTTCCTCCAGTTTCCCTAGGTAGATTCTTACTCTCTAAACATTCACATTGAACCTTGTTCCTTCCTCATTCTCAAATTCAACCTCTCTTTGTGAAAACAGTTGCATAACTTTGAATGGTCCCGTCCACTTTGATTTGAGCTTGCCAGGAAACAAGCGCAACCTTGAATTGAATAGAAGGATCCAATCACCAAGAATAAATTCACACTTTTCAATCTTTTAATCATGGTACTTCTTCATATTTTGTTTATACAAGTCTGAGCTTTCATACACTTTCAAACGAAACTCATCAATTTCTTTCAACCTCTGATTTGAAGCAAAATTCCAATCTAGATTCTACTTCTTGAGAACCCACATCGCTTTATGCTCTAGCTCTACATGCAAGAAACAATACTTCCCAAACACTAGTTGGTAACAAGACACACGTTTGGGAGTCTTGAATCCAGTATAATAGGCCCACAGAGAAATATCAAGCTTTATTGACCAATCAGTTATGTTCGCATTCACAGTCTTTGCGAGGATTTGTTTTATCTCTCTATTAGACGTTTCAACTTGCCCACTCGACTGTGGATGATAAAAAGTTGATACACTATGTCGAACACCATACTTCTCAAGAAATGCCTTGAACAACTTATTACAAAAGTGAGAACCTCCATCGCTGATAACCTCCCTTGGTGTACCAAATCTAGAGAAGATATTATTTTTCAGGAATGCAGTGACACTATTTCCTTCTTGTTTAAAAGTGCAACAAATTCCACCCATACATACTCAACCACCACAAGTATGTATTTATCCCATTCTAACTCACAAATGGACACATAAAATGAAGGCCTCAAATATCAAACAATTCAATCACCGGAATACGATTGTGTGGGAGTTTCTTGCTTCCTTGAAATACCTCCTTCTCTTTGACAACGATCACAATACTTGGCGAAATCATGAGAATCTTGGTGAATATTAGGCCAATAATACCCGCACTGCAAGATCTTAAGGACAATACAGATACCACTATCCAACAAGAAATGAATGGCAAGCTTCCAATATACTCAGCATCTCTACTTCAGGAACATAGCGATGAATAATCCCATTAGCACATACACGAAACATATAAGGCTCTTTCTTGAAAAAATTCTTCACATCAGACATGAATTTTCTTCTTTGATCGAACGACATATTTGAAGGCACTACATCACTCGCCAAAACATGTTCGTCTAGAAATGTATCATCAATCTCAACTCCATCATGTAACTTCAACATTGCCTCTTCTTCCAATCTGGACAAGTGATCAGCAACTTGATTTTCTGTCCCTTTTCTATCTTTTACCACAAAAACGAATTATGGCAATAATAACACCCATCAAATTAGTCTCAGCTTTCATCCTTCTTTTCCATAAGATACCTCGTCGTTGCATGATTAGTGTGCATGATGAATTTGGTGCAAAGCAAATAGGACCTAAACTTCTCAAACTCAAAGACTACAACAAGAAATTCCTGCTCAATGAAAGTATAGTTTTTTTAGCAACATTCAGGGCTTTTCTCACATAATATATGAGATGAAGAATCTTCTCTTGCCTTTTTCCAAAACTATTCCAAGTGTCACCCCACTCGCATCACACATAACTTTGAACGGTTGTCCCCAATTTGGTGAAATAATGATCGGTGTAGAAATCAACTTATATTTCAACCCTTCAAATGCTTTCAGACAAGAATCATCAAACTCAAATTTCATCTCCTTTTCAAGTAACCTACATAAAGGGTGTGCTATTTGGAGAAATTTTTTATATATCTCTAATAAAAGCCATCATGTCCAACAAGCTTCTAACACCCTTTATAGAGATAGGTGGCGGTATCTTTTCAATTACCTCGATTTTTCCTTTAAAACCCTCAATGCTTTTGCAAGAAATATGGTGACCGAGAACTATACCCTCTTTGACCATAAAGTGACACGTCTCCCAGTTTAGCACAAGATTGCTTTCTTCATATCATTTCAGAAAATCACCTAGATGGGCCAAGAAATCATCAAACGATTCACCAATCACAGAAAAATCATCCATAAATACCTTGATAGTGTCTTCCACCATATTAGAAATGATAGACATCATGCAACATTGAAATGTCGCAGGTGCATTACACAACCCGAATGGCATCCTCTTGAAAGCAAACTTCCCATAAGGACAACTGAAATTAGTCTTCTCTTGGTCTTCCAGTTCTATAGAGATATGATTGTAGCCCGAATACCCATCTAGAAAATAGTACCAACCCTTTCCAGCTAGGGGCGGAGCTACAGTGGTGTAAGGGTGTCCAACCAGACACCCTGGTCAGAAAATTATATGGTATATATAAGTAAAATGTTACTCTAAATGACTACTTAATATATTTTGGACACCCTAAGCACATTAAGCATGTGTAGCCTAGTGGTACATGCTATTGAAAAGTAAGCATACAGAGGGAGCGGTGGAGCGCAAGTTCGATCCTCACCAACAACATTTGTCTTTTATGCCATTTTTTATATATTAAAAAGAGCTTTTTAGTTACTTTCTAAATATAAATAATAGTTAATAAATTTATTATTAGAAATAATTAAAATTAATATTATTTGATAAAATAATACTTAATTACATACAACTTAAAAATTTAAGAAAAAAAATTAATAATTTAGAAGCCAATCAGAATTTTAATTGATTTGACTTTAACTTTTTTTTAAAAAATAAAAATTATTTTTTTATTTAATTTAAGTTAATAAACAACCCTGAAATTTTATATAAAACAACTAACAGCAAAAAAAGGCTCCATATAGAATTCTTTTAAAAAACTTGTTTGATTGTACTCTTTATTTTACATGTCTCGTTTTTATTGTCGTCGTCGCTTGAAGCATAAAAATGACGTCACTTTATATTAAACTAAATATACACATTAAAACTAAGTATTATGTAGTTTTAACTTAAATTTTTTTTGTACATTTGTTCATAAAAGAAATTTAATTATTAATATTACGTAGTTTGATTTTAAAATTTCCAGTACCCCTATTCGTCATTTTTTTAGTTAATGTAATTTTTGGACACCCTTAGTAAAATTTCTAACTTCACCACTGTTTCCAGCATGATAATCTAACATTAGGTCTATGAACAAAATTTGGAAGTGATCTTTCTCTGTCCATGCATTCAATTTGCGATAATCCAGGCAAAATCTCAAACTAGTGACCGGCCTCATCGAGACAAACTCATTATTTGCATTAGGAACCACAACTATTCCTCCCTTCTTCGACATGCATTGAATTGGAGATACTCAATTTCTGTCAGCAATGGGATACACTACTCTAGTATCTAGCCATTTGATGATATCATTCTTCACAACTTCTTGCATTGGTGGATTTAATCTTCTCTGGTGCTCAATACTTGGTTTACTATAAGGCATGAGTTGGATCTTATGAGAACATATACCCGGTAAAGTACCAATAATGTTAGAAACCGTTCGTCCAATTGCCCTTTTGAACTGCTTCAACACCGATATCAAAGCTTCTACTTGTCTGTCATTCAAATAAACATCAATAATGGCTGGAAAAGTAAATTTTTTGGCCCAAGAACACATACTACAAATGAGATGGCTTTAGTTCCAACTTCAGAGGATCATCAATAGATTGTTTTGCAAGCGGAGTATCTTGATTTCAAATCTAAATTCAGCTTCTTTGGTGAGCGGCGGGTATAATCTTCCCCATTAATTATAGCGACTAAATCATTATACTTCTCAATGCACTCACCATCAAAATTCATTACCACATCAGCTAATGCTTCAACACCTAATCTCTGCTTAATGGACACATGTGGTTTCTCCTCAACAGTATAATTTACAACGGACATCGACTTAAGATCACTTTGATGCATCATTGATTTGTAGCTATTAAATATCACTTCTTCATTGATCAATCAGAATTTCATATGCTCTCTCTCCATATCAACTAAAGAACGCCTAGTAGCAAAGAATGGTCTTCCTAAAATGATAGGCATTTCAAAGTCAACTTCACAATCTAATATTACAAAATCCGCCAAAAATAAGAAAGTCTCAACTTTCACAAGAACAAATTGTAGAACCCCAATTGGTTTATTTAAGTACAATTAGCCATAAGTAGATGCATTGCATTCGGTTTAAGGGCTCTCAAGCCCAAATATTTTAACATAGATAGAGGCATCAGATTTATGCTAGCACCCAAGTCACATACGGTCTTAGCAAAGTGTAACAAGCCAGTACTGCATGGAATAATAAATGCTCCAGGATCCTTCTTCTTTTGCACTAGCGATCTAGTAGCAATGACACTACAATGTTGCAAATTATCATCACCTTCAAAACTGACGGCCCTCTTTTTTGGTCATAAGATCTTTCATAAACTAAGCATAGCCAAGCATCTATTTTAGGCCTCAAACAAAGAAATATTTATCGATAATTGCTTCAACATGGATATGAACTTGCGATATTTTCCATCTTCAATTTTCTTAGCATATCTAAGTAGACAGGGAGGTGAAACTCTGGCCATTAGAATGTTCTTTTGAGTTACTTGTGCTTCTTTCTCATTTTGATCTTTTGGTTTTTCCACTATTTCAACTTCATCCTCCTCCAATTCATTTGCACTTTTCACCTTAGTCGGCTTAGAAGGATCAATAGTCTGTTTTCCACCTTGAGTAGTAACTGCCATACAGTGTATATCATTTTTTCAATTTTGGATAGTATTGCTGGAAAGTGTTCCTTGTTGGCGCGGATTCACACTTGAAGATAAAAGACTCAGTTTTTTCTCAATATGTTTAATAGATACTACATGTGAATATACTTTTTGCCCTATGCTTGATAAATCAGTATGCATCTCTTTAAGATCTTCATCAGTCGAGTCAAACCTTTTCATTATCTTAGAGTAACACCCCGCTATTTGTAAGAGCTAGACTTAGAAAGAACCATTTTTGGAAAGAATGAAAAATCTGAAATATTGCAAAGTTATGTTAAGTATGAGTTTTGGGTCAACTTCAAACGACCATAACTGTCAGTACAAGATGATTTAGGTGTCCCATAGGATATCAAATGAAAGGTCTTTGAATTATCTTTCCGACGCCACTGAGTTTGCTAATTTTCGAGCTTGTATGAAGAAGATATGTCCGTTTGAAGTCGTGCTGTCTAGATATGGAAAGTTACCCGGATTTAAGAGGGGTATTTTGGTCTTTGCCCTACTCAATTTGTTTAAATCATTTTTAGTAATTTAATTGGGGTCTAAACTGATTTAGTTCAGTTTACGCTTTACAAAATTATGCTAGGGCTTTGAGAGAAGAGAAAAGAGGAGAAAAACCAAGTTCATCATCGTTCTTGAGATTTCGCTTGTGGATTTCGCCAAGGATTAATCCCTACGAGGTATGTGAAATCATATAGCATTGGGTTCGTTCACCCACTCTCCAATCATGATTTAATTCAGTGTATTTATGTTCTTGAAAGTGGAGTAATTGAGTTCTTGGTGGATTTTGTTGAAGTTTTTATTAGGATCTTGATTGTTGAGTTCTTAAGAAGTTCTTGAGTTAATTTCATGAGATTTGAGGGTTTTATTGAGTAGATTCTTGTATAATTTAATTGGGTATTCGAATCTAATTGTTTGGGTAAGGAACCAATCGAATCTAGACGAATTAGGGTAGAAAAATGAACAAGAAAATTCGTCAAAATTCTGGAGAAAAGGGGTGGGGCACCACGCCACTCCGTGCACCCTAAATCAGTGTATGAAGTTTGGGCTCTAGGGCGCCACGCCACTCATTGCACCTCAACCCAGGTTCTGTAGTTTTGATTCTGGTGCCCTGACCCACTCAATATGCCAGGGGCCCCAGGTCTTCTACCATTTCCCATTTTCTTTCAGTTTGAGTTCCCTTGAATCGTACCTATATTTTCTAGTTGATTTCTACACTCTGAGGTACGTCTAAGCATCATGAGATCATCCATAAATATGAATTATAAACTTGAATCAATAAATTCAAATTCAAGGAAAGTTAAGAGCCAAGTCTAGAGAGTTCTTAGAGTCTTTTCAAAATCTTTTGCAAATGCTTTAAACTTGTTTTAAGATTTGAGTTTAGAGTTGAGTAAAGAGTAACAAATGAAGTTTATTTTCTTCAAAAGAGTATATGGGAACTATGTATTCCCAGAGAGTAAATGTTTTCACATTTAAACAAGAGATGAAACACTAATTTCCAAACGAGCCTTTGCGCTAGTTTTTGAGTAAAGAGTAAATGTTTTCACATTTAAGCAAGAGAGGAAACACTGATTTCCTAGAGAGCCCTTTGGCAAGTTTTTGAGCAATTATCTCAAACCAAAGAAAGAGTTAAGTTTTTAAACATATGATCTAGTTACATTTTGGGAGTAGTATTGAGCACCGATTTGGTCACAAATTGAGTTCAGATAATTCATGGTCTCCATAAACCGTGTAGCCAACATGGGGAGAAAAGGGTCATACTTTTTAGATGATTCCTTAGTGCTTTTTAGCATAAACTAGTGGATCCACTTAGTAGTTAGGTTCTATACCCCTGGCAAGGAATAGGTCGTGGTAGCATGAAGTAAAGCGTTGTATCATCACTTTGCTCATAGTGATGGTTGTCAATTAGAGAAACTCCCACAGAGATATTATTGTATTCTTATATACACGAGAAACTCCCACAGAGATATTATTGTATTCTTATAGACACAGAGTTATTTTGTATTTTCATATACATACAGAGTTTATAATGTATCCTTGAATACAAACTGAGTTACTATTGTATTCTTCAATACACAGAGTTGTTACACACATGTTTTAAAGCTTTTCTTTATACTGCATTTATATTATTGCTTTATATTGAAATGAGTTGAATTGAGTTGAGACCAGGTTTGTTCCTTCAGATCCTTTCAAGCTTATGTCTTGTTTTAGAATTCCCCTCGCATGTTCCTACATTCAATGTACTGATGTCATTTGGCCTGCATCTTTTATGATGCAGATAGAGGTAACCAGGATCAGCATCCAGTGCATCATTGATCTAGTTGAGCATCAAAGTTGTTAATGAGCTTCCTTGCTTCCGGAGGATCCCCTTTTTATTGTTTCCAATATTCTAGTTTGTTAGGATGTTGTGGGTCTTGTCCCAACGTCCATCTCAGTTTTTAGAGGCTTTGTAGACAGTTAGTTATTGTTAGTTCATGAGTCTTTCCATTTCCACTCAGTTATGTTGAAACTTGAGTTGACACTTTGGCTAGTGAATGTTTATTTATAAAACATTGTAAGTCATCTATTGAGTTTTCAGTTTACCTTTTAAAGTAATTTTATCATGAGTAAGTCTTCCGCTAGGTAGTAAGCCAGGCCAAGGGTTCGCTTGGGGAAAGCAATGGTTCTTGACTGCTAGTCCCACCCAAGGTGTAGGCTCGAGGCGTGACAAACTTGGTATCAGAGCCCAGAGTTCAAGAATCCTAAGGAATCTATGAAGCCGTATCTGTAGAGTCCTAGTTACTAGTGTGAAGCGAGCCACATCTATAATTAGGAGGATGTGACACTTAGGAACTATCTCACTTCTTGCATACTCATTTCATGCGATAGAGTTTATCTCTAAAAAATTTCTTCTAATTCGTGCTTACGTGTGTCTTTCAAATCATGCCTCCATGAAGAGCTGTCAGAGGTCGTCCTGCTAAAAAGAATGTTGAACCACAGGAACAAGGGGTACTTAATGCACCTAAAGTGCAACCCCAAGGAGAGGTCACCAATGCTAAGTTTCGGGAAGCTATCCGGATGTTGAGTCATACTGTGACCAATCAAGTTGGACATAGAGAGAATCGACAGAAAGTGGCTGATACTTCTAGGATCCGTGAATTTTTAAGGATGAATCCTCCAAGCTTCACTAGTTCAAGTGTCACAGAACATTTTTAAGGATGAATCCTCCAAGCTTCACTAGTTTTGAGGATCCAGAAAACTTAATTGAAGAGCTTCAGAAGGTTTTTAAGATTATGCACATTACTGATGCTGAGAGGGTAGAACTAGTTGCATACCAAATGAAGGGTGTCGCTAGAATCAATCGAGAGAAATTAAGAAAATCAAATCAAACTCTAGCACAACAAATCTTGTTGCAGATAAACTCACTGATCCAGTCGCCGAACCTCTTTGGCGAACTAAGTCTGGCTCGCCAATGGGGTTGGATAAACAATTAAGGCAATTCAGCGATAGGAGAGTCCTTTCGGCGAGCAAGGGTTTGTCCGCTGAAAGTTACAGTGCATAGGAGTCTAAAGGGTGCAAATAAAATAGCGATAAACAATACTTTCGACGAGTCACCGAGTGCCTTCGGCAAACTCAGGCATCTCACCAAAAGTTACAGACTCAAACCACAAACTTGACACAAAATTAAACACGAGATGAAGAAAATAGGTGAACCGTCGAGTGATTCGGCGAGCTCAACTCAGCTCGCCAAATGACCTAACGTGCCCATTTTCAACCCACCTTCTCGAATTCAACTCCGCAACCCCCCAAATTGAAATCAAAGCACGTACTAATGAAATTCAAACAAGACCCATACTACCCATCACCCCAGAATACTCAGACTTCTCCCGAATTTGCCGAATTTGCCGAATTTGGCCATTTGATGATACCTGCTCTTAAGAGTGGTGTCACCCGCTTTATCATTGCGCAAATTTTTGGCATTTAGCACAAACACGGGCTACTCAGACTTCACCCAATCAATTTAACAACATGCAATCACAATCCAACTCATTAAGAAGCACAAAAAGTATGGGCATTTGACAATCAAACATTACGGGCAAGATTTTCAAGTTAAAATAGGCATTTCATCATTCTAATCTTATCAGAGAGGCCCAGCACACATCACTAAGAAACAATTATTGCAAATGAGTAAACAATTTTTTATTGTAAATTCGAGATTCGGAAACCAACCTTTGATGCCGATTAAATTGCGATCAAAAAGCTAGGCGGCAAAGTATTCCAACTCCGAGCACAAATCAACAAACTATAATGCAAGAAAAATGCTAACATAAAGAAAATACTACCTTAGTGTGAGTTTAGGAGATTCAAGAGCGAGGGAAAGTGAAGACTTTCAAATTTTGAGTCTCTTGGCCATTATAAACCGTCCAGTTCGCGCCTATTTGGCCTCGTTAGTCGCACTCAGTAATCCACTCGGTGACTCGCCGAGTGGTCATTTGCCCGACGACTGCTAAAATTTTTCAGTTTCTTGGGGGTCAAGACGACGGTCTACATCGAGTTCGCTGACCTTGTCGGCAATGCGCCGAACTGCTTCATAAGTTCACCGAGTTTTACAGGCTCTGACTTGAACTTGAATTGAGCCAAACGGTGGGTCAAGTCGGGCTTGCTGACCTCTTCGGTGATCCGCCGACTGACAATTTCACTAGCCAATCTGTATTTTCTAAACACTTTCAGCTTTTAAACCTGCGCCACTAACACACCATTATTTATAAAAGCAAAATAAAGCATTTAAAACCTTGGGTTGCCTCCCAAGAAGCGCCTTATTTAATGTCATAGCACGACGCGAGTTCCCAATCACATTCTATTGGTGAGGTTGTCCCTAGTGTTACTAGGTAACCCCAATAGTTCATTTGGGTGAAGAGGAGGCACTGCATAATTCAGGAGTGTCCTGATCAGCTGGATCGATCTAGAGTGAGAGCCAACCATTTGATTCAACACATCAATATTCTCCTTCATCTCTTCCAACATTTGATCTTGTTCGATGATCTTTTGGAGAATGATTTGGAGTGTGTCCTCGACGCGATTGTTCGCCCTATCTCTAGACTGATTCCTCTCATGAGGAGGTATGTACCTCCTTTGACACTTGCACTGGTTTTTCACCTCTAATAATTTGGTGGACAACTCGTTCGACTGAGTTACCAGTGCGGTTAAGTCGAAGTCCCTCTCGACTTCTTGGCTTGTCTCAGCCGAGTTGTCACTATATCCCCTAGTCATGCTTAGGGTACCTATCTACATCAACAAATTAAAAGGAAAACAAAACTAAAAATAAAGTTAGTAAACTACGATTATCTAAAGCAGAATTCAACTCAAGCCAAAAATGTTCACGTAACACCACTCCCTGACAGCGGCGCTATTTTGATGTTTCTGTAATCAAGACACAACTTCCGATGTAAGTGTCTACGATCGTGCAATAGTTTAGTAACCCAACCAAGGGTTGGGGTCGAGTCCCAAGGGAGTGGGCATGAAAATTAGTGGTTAAGTTTGAAAGTGCTAAAGCTAAATGTAGCTAAAGACTTTGGCGAATGAAAACATAACAAATTTAGAAGGGTGACGCAAGCGTCAAGTATCAAATGGGGTTTTTGTCACAAGTAAGTAAAAACACAAAATTTAACAAAGAGATCTAATAGATGAAAGGGGGATTCTTGGGATGTGAATGGAATACAGGATAGACTAAATCACTGGGTACATGCTTTTGATAGAAAACTCGTAGAGTAATTATGACTAGGCTAGACTTTAAGGGGGATAGGCTCTTTCTCGAGCAACTTACCCCGTTTCAAGCGGGTTCCTCTCGGACACCCACTTGCCGCATGAAGAACAACCTCCACCTTAACCTACTCACTCTCTCGAGCTAAGTGTGTGGCCGTGGGTCTAGGGTTCACTCTGTCGAGTTGAACCTCATGTCGACCTACTCGCACTGGCCATCAATTTAGTAGTCTTAGTTTTACAACCTCTCTCTCGAGCAAGTCGAAAACACATATATGAAATTATATTTGCAACTACAACCTAATTAAGTTCATCCACAAGCACTAAACGATATCACATTGAAACTACAAATAGACTATCAGCAAGCAAGACCCAACAACTAATCTAATCCATATTCACAAAATCACACCCCAAGAATCGGGGTTTTAGCTACGCATGTAAAAGATATAAAGACATATACCAATATCAGTTTCCATCAATGGGTATGCAAGATTAAGTATTAAAACAAGCCAAAAGTGAAGAAACCAAGAGACCCAAGTCCAATTTCTTGAAGATCAAACCCTTGAAAGCTCCAAGTTCTTCAAAACCCTCTCCAAAACATCGAGAGAATATCTCCAAAAACTCTGTCTAAAACTTATTAATCTAAAAACTAGGTAAATCAAGGTAAAATTCCCTCTAAGAATAAACACTGAACTATTATTTACAGTTTTCAGAAAATGTGCTCCGAAGGATCTTTCGGTGACGTTAGTCGGGATCGCCGATGCACTCGGCGATCCACCCTTTGGTCGACTTCTTCGCCTTTCATCAGTTGCCTTCAGCATCTTTGTGTCCTGGATCATTGGGCGATGTAGCACTGGCTCGTGGAGTCACTCAGTGATACGCCGACTGCTCCTTTTCACTGCCGATTTGCTCCTTTCCTTCAGGGCTCAGCACACTGGAACAAAAGGTGAATATGCGATCTATTGGTAATTCGCCGAATGGATTCAGTGATTCACAGATCTTCATTTCTTCGTTCTTTTAGCTTCTTTTGCTCTTTTTTGCTCGATAGTGTCCATGTTTTCCGTCAAACTTCAAATACCTGAAACTTAGAGGTTTTCATCAGATATCGAGATAAAATAAGCATTTGAGTACATAATTTCTATTAAAATATGGCCCTAAATGAGTCCAATTTATGGACTCATCAATCTCTTCGCTCAACTTTAAGGTGCCACTTGTTTTTGTAAGATAGACCTCAGATTAGGCTACCATCAATTGAGAGTAAGGGAATGTGGCATCCCTAAAACAACATTCAGGACCCGTTATGGTCATTATGAGTTCCTAGCTATGTCCTTCAGTTTTACCAATGCTTCTGCAACATTCATAGACCTTATGAACAGAGTATTCAAGACTTATTTAGATATGTTTGTTATCGAATTCATTGATGGCATACTAATCTATTCGAGGAATGAGGAAGATCATTCTAGCCATCACAGAATAGTTCTCCAAACTCTAAAGGATAGAGAGTTGTATGCCAAGTTCTCTAAGTGTGAGTTCTGGCTTGAGTCTGTGGCAATCCTAGGCCATATTGGTTCCGGTGAAGGAATTAGAGTTGACACTCAGAAAATAAAGGAATGCATAATTGGCCTAAACCCACATCTCCAACTAATATTAGAAGTTTCTTGGGATTGGCTAGATATTATAGAAGTTTTGTTGAGGGGTTCTCATCCATTTCGTCCCCTTTGACCAAGTTGACTCAAAAAATTGTGAAGTTTCAATGGTCTGAAGCTTCTGAGAAAAGCTTTCATGAATTGATAAAATGGTTGACTACTGCCCTAGTATTGACCTTACCAGAAGGTACACAAGGCCTTATGGTATATTGTGATGCGTCCAGAGTTGGACTGCGTTGTGTTATAGCTTATGCCTCCAAACAACTGAAAGTTCACGAGAAGAATTATCCAACCCATGATCTAGAGTTGACTGCCATAGTTTTTGCTTTGAATATATGGCGTCATTATATGTATGGTGTTCATGTAGATGTGTTCATCGATCATAAGAGCCTTTAGTATGTGTTTAGTCAGAAAGATCTTAATCTTAGATAGAGAAGATGGTTAGAGTTACTCAAGGATTGTGACATGAGTATCCTCTATCACCCAGCTATGGCTAATGTTGTTGTTGATGCCTTGAGCAGATTGTCTATGGGTAGTACAACCCATTTTGAGGGAGACAAGAAAGAGTTAGCTAAAGATGTGCATAGACTTGCACGATTGGGAGTTCGAGTAATGGATTCCACTGAGGGAGGAGTAGTGGTGATGAATGGGGCGGAATCATCATTAGTATCAGAAGTGAAAGAGAAATAAGACCAAGAACCTATTTTGCTTAAATTTAAGGTAAATGTTCATAAGCAAAAAGTAATGGCTTTTGAACAAGGGGGAGATGGTGTATTGAGGTATCAAGGTAGGTTGTGTGTACCAAGGGTGGATGAAATCCAAGAGAGGATCATGAAGGAAATTCATTGCTCCAGATATTCTATCCATCCGGGTTCTAGAAAGATGTATTGTGAGTTGATAGAGGTTTATTAGTAGAATAGTATGAAGAAAGGTATTGTTGAGTTCGTTGCTAAATGCCCGAATTGTCAACAAGTTAAAGTAGAGCACCAAAGGCCCGGTTGTATGGCTCAGAATATAGAACTTACGAAATGGAAGTGGGAGATGATCAATATAGATTTTATTACAGGTTTACCACGGTCTCGCAAACAGCATGATTCGATTTGGGTGATTGTAGATCAAATGACTAAATCAGCCCACTTTTTGCCGGTTAGGACTACCGATTCAATAAAAGATTATGCGAAGTTGTATATTCAAGAGGTATTCAGACTTCATGGAGTTCCGGTGTTCATTATTTCAAATAGAGGTGCACAATTTACTGCACTATTTTGGAAGTCATTCTAGAAAGGTTTGGGTTCAAAGGGGATGAACTTGAGTATTGATTTTCATCCTCAGACAGATGGTCAAGAAAAGTGCACTATTCAGACTTTAGAAGATATGTTGAGGGCTTGTGTGATTGATTTAAAGGGTAATTGGGATGATCACCTACCTCTCATTGACATTACTTATAACAATAGTTATCATTCTAGGATCCATATGACTCCTTATAAAGCTCTTTATGGGAGAAGATGTAGATCTCCTATTGGATGGTTTGAAGTTGGTGAAGCTGGGTTGATAGGACTAGACTTAGTTCATCAAGCTATGGAGAAAATGAGAGTTATTCAAGAGAGGTTGAAAACAGCGTAGAGTCGTCAGAAATCCTAAACTGATGTTAGGAGAAGGGACTTAGAGTTTGAAGTAGATGCTTGGGTATACTTGAAAGATTTCTCCTATGAAGGGTGGTATGAGATTTGGTAAGAAGGGGAAGCTTAGTCCCCGGTATATTGGTCTTTAAATGATATCCAAAAGGATTGGCAATGTAGCTTATGAGTTGGAGCTACCACAACAATTAGCAGCAGTTCATCCATTTATGGAAAGAATGAAAAATCTGCAATTTGGCAAAGTGATGTTAAGTATGAGTTTTAGGTCAACTTCAAACAACCATAACTCTCAGTACATGATGATTTAGGTGTGCCATAAGATATTAAATCAACTTCAAACAACCATAACTCTCAGTACATGATGATTAAGGTGTGCTATAAGATATTAAATCAACTTCAAACAACCATAACTCTCAGTACATGATGATTAAGGTGTGCCATAAGATATTAATTGAAAGGGCTTTGAATTATCTTTCCAATGCCACCATTTTTCTAATTTTCGAGCTCGTGTGAAGGAGATATGCCTATTTGAAGTCGGGCTGTATAGATATGGAAAGTTACCCTGATTTAAGAGGGGTATTTTGGTCTTTTCCATACTTAATTGGTTTAATTCGTTTTTTGTAATTTAATTGGGATCTAAATTGATTTGGTTCAGTTTAATCTTTACAAAATTACGCTAGAGCTTTGAGATAAGAAAAAAGAGGAGAAAAGCCAAGTTCATCATCGTTCTTGATTGTTGAGTTCTTGAGCTACTTTCATGAGATTTGTGGGTTTTCTTGAGTAGATTCTTGTATACTTTGGTTGGGTATTCGAATCTAAGTGTTTGGGGAAGGAACCAATCGAATCTACACGAATTAATATCGAAAAACGAACAAGAAAATTCGTCTAAATTCAGGGGGGGAAAGGGTGGGGAGCAGCGCCACGCAGTGTGCCCCACATTAGTGTCTGAAGTTTGGGCTCTAGGGTGCCTCCCCCACTCGGTGCGCCCCAAACCAGGTTCTATAGTTTTGAGTCTTTCGCTCTGCTCCACTCAGTACGCCAAGGTCGCTAGGTCCTCTACCCTTTCCCACTTCATTCCATTCGAGTTCCCTTGAATCATACCTATTTTTCTAGTTTATTTCTACACTCTAAGGTAAGTCTAAAGATCATGAGATCATCCATAAACATGAATCATAACCTTGAATTCATAAATTCAAATTCAAGAAAAGTTAAGAGCCAAGTCTAGAGAGTTCTTAGAGTCTTTTCAAAAGTCTTTTGCAAATTCTTTAAATTTGTTTTAAGACTTTAGTTTTGAGTTGAGGAAAGAGTAACAAATGAAGTTTAATTTATTCAAAAGAGTATATCGGAACTATGTATTCCCAAAGAATAATTTTTTTCACATTTAAACAAGAAAGGAAACACTGATTTCCAAAAGAGCCTTTGAGCTAGTTTTTTAGTAAAGAGTAAATGTTTTCACATTTAAGGAAGAGAGGAAACACTAATTTCCAAGAGGGTTATCTCCACTTCCTTCTCTGTAGCATTCTTGGACTCTCCAATAACCTCAATCTCATCATCTTTTTCAACCACAATTTCAACCTCAGACGACATAGGTGGATCAATGGCCTGTTTACCCTCTCGAGTAGTGACTGCCATACACTGCCCATCATTCTTCGGATTCTGGATGGTGTTGATAGGAAATGTGACAGGCTAACATGGGTTTACTGTAGTGGACAACTGATTAAACTGTTGCTAAAGTTGCTTTATAGACAGTACATAGGCATCAACTTTTTGACCGATTCAAGACAAGTCGTTTCACACCTCTTTCACATTCTCATCAGTCGAGTCAAACCTCTTCATCATCTTATGCATCATATCCTCAATCCGTGACATACTACCTCTAGCTTCCCTATTACCAAATTCCCAATTTGCAGGTGGAACATAAGGCCCAACTCTTTTGTTTTTGTTGCCATAGTTATTCCGGTTGTAGTTGTTGTCGCGGTTGTAGTTCCCATCCCGGACATATTGACCCTCTCGATTGTAGTTACCATAGTTCTGACCTTAGTTTCCTTGACCTTGGCACCAATTATGCGAATTGGAACCTTGGGCGTTGGCTTGGAAACCCCCCGTCTGATCATTCACAAAGTAAGCATCCTCCTCATAATAACATTCCAAAACCGGTGGTGATGGAGTCCTAATCAAGTAGTTTACCGTATTTACCTTTTATGTACCTCCACTGACATACTTCAACACCAACCCAAGTTCTGTCCTTATCTGAGCCATCTCCT
Source organism: Solanum tacnaense (assembly GCA_029582525.1). Classification (NCBI taxonomy): domain Eukaryota; kingdom Viridiplantae; phylum Streptophyta; class Magnoliopsida; order Solanales; family Solanaceae; genus Solanum; species Solanum tacnaense. The sequence goes on along the minus strand of JAJOOD010010640.1, from coordinate 1,264 downwards.
CACGAATGTCATCAGCAGATTAACTAGGCGCAAATTGAACTACAAAAGTGCTTCTTCCAGTGTCTGACTTTTGAGTGCTCCATGCTTTATTGTTTAGGGAAATCTTCTCCAGTTTCTCAGCAATCTCCTCAAAAGTGCACTCACCATATGATCCTTCAGCGATAGTATCAAGCATAGCCTTACCATTGTCATACTGACCTTTGTAAGAGTACTCCTTCAGTGATTTGTCATCAATGCGGTGGTTCGGAACACTTCTTATGAATGCACTGAACCTGTCCCGTGAACTACTCACAGACTCTCCAAGTAGTACCACGAAGTTGTTGATTTTATCTTTGTAGTTCAAGTTCTTTGACAACAGAAAGTACTTGTCCATGAACACCTTGTCCAATTGGTCCCATGTATGGATTGAGTTATATGGAAGCTCAGAAAACCACACTGCAGCATCACCGGTCAATGATAGAGGGAAGACTCTCAACCCTATGACATTCATATCAAACTCTGGTCGCCCCACGCAACCCCTGCAAACACTCCTCAACTTGGTCATGTGCCCAGGCGGATCTTCCAAAGCCATACCAGATAATAAACCCCTCGCTGTAAGCATCTACATCAAACTTCTAGTCACCACGAATGTATGTCTTGGAGGTAGAGGAGGGAGAACAATGGATCCTTCAAATTCGACAGTGTTGAATTCGACCCTGTAATTATCACGCAGTCTTCGTTCAGGTGGATCTTGCACCCTCAATGCATCTCCAAGTAGATTATAACCCTGAACCTGATCATTCTCAATATTAACTTGTTCCCTCAGATTCATCTATGAATGGATTATTCTGCACCCCTCAATTATTCATCTTTCTCAAAGTTTTGTTCAACTCTGGATCGTATGGGGTCAGTGGTTCGCCTCGACTCCGTGTACTTGGTATACACTAGAGCAGAAACCTGAAGAAAACAAAAACAAAAGAAAACGTAAAATTAGGAAATAATTGACTAAAGTTCAATAATGAAGTTTAAACTTAATCTAAAATACTTATTCCCCAGCAGCGGCGCCAAAATTTGATACGCTCAAATTACACCTTCCTAAAGAAGTATAAGCGATCGTTGTCAAATAAAGAACCCAACTTGGAGGTTGGGGTCGATCCCACGAGGAATATGGTTTAGACTTAAACTTAACTCACTATTATATCTGTTTAGTTAAGTTATTTCCGAGACAAGTAAGTAAAGGGGGGAATTTGTGAAACAAATAACTGATGATTGTTTAAGTAACAAG
>JAJOOD010010639.1:0-13693 GCA_029582525.1 Solanum tacnaense | reverse complement strand
AAGTTGCATACCATACTTCAACTGTTGAAGCAACACGGTAGTATAACAAAATTATTCCTTAATTAGGTAGTACTTAGTCGTAGATTATATCTAACTTGGTTAGATATAATCTTATGAATAATTGGATTACATTCTTATTTCATTAGAAAAATGCAATCAAATCCTAAATGAGTTTTTATAAGTAACAAATAATTATAAAACTAGAGTTTTAATATTACATGGCATGCCATAGAAGAGAAGGTGTTTTGTGATGTTTAATGAAATTGTGAGGAAAATGACGGTGGTTGAATAATATTCTAGTCTAAATAGAAATAAAAGTGATTTAAACTTGAGTGATTATTTCGGAAATTAACTCTAAATTTCGTCAAACCTATCTGCATATTTGTTCAAATCAGATTTTATAGGTTCAAGATTTTGCATGGGTATCTAATAAAAATCTCATTGTTTGTAGTGTAGAAATAAATATTTCTTCACCTTAAATTATTTATCGTACTAGTGTACTTGTCCGCACTTCGCGTGGTTGTTGTCACACTCCGAGCTTACACCCTGGATGTGGCCGGCACTCGAGAACCATTGCTGGCCCCAAGCGAATCCTTGGCCTGGCTTACTTACTCAGCGGAAGACTTTACTCAAGATAAAATGTACTTTTTTAAAACAAGTAAACTGAACTTCTCAAAACATAACTTAGAATGTTTTATAAATAACATTCACTGCCAAAGTGGCAACTCAAGTCTCAACTTAACTGAAAAGGGAAAGTAAAGACTCATGAACTAACATCACTAACTCTGTCTATAAAGCCTCTAAACAACTGAGATGGACGTCGGGACAAGACCCACGACATCCTAATGAACTAAAATACTTTCAATAAAAAAGATCCTCGGGAAAGCTAGGAGGCTCACCAACTGACTCTGAGTGCTCAACTGGATCAACAAGGCGCTAGATGTTGATCCTGATTACTTGCGTCTGCATCATAAGACAATGCAGGCCAACTGACATCAGTACATTGAATGTACGAGTATGCGAGTTGGAATGTTAAACATAACTTAAGCTTGAAAAGAATCTGGAAGAAACACTTACCTTGGCTTTACTCAACTCTTGAATAACTCAACTCAAAATGCAGTGTAAAACAACAATAATAGTGCAATTTATACAAAGCATTTAAAACAGTAGAAAACAACTTAGTTCGTTAAAGAAAATGCAATAACAAACTCAACTTTCATATAATAAAGTAATATAGTTTCTGTGGGAGTTTCTCTAACCGACAACCACCACTCTGAGCCTAAGTGGTGATACAGTGTTTTGCCCACGCTGCCAGAACTGTCCTATACTTTGCCGTCATATAGAACGCTTAACTAAGTGGATCCACTAGTCTATGCTAAAAAGCACACTTAAGGATTCATCTAAGAAGTATGATCCTTTACTACCCATGATGACTACATGGTTTATGGGGGCTGTGAGTTATCTGAACTCTCTCCCATATCGGTGCTCAATACTACTCCCAAAATATACTAGCTCATATGTTTAAAAATATAACTTATTTCTTTGGTTTGAGATAATTACTCAAAACATAGCTTAAAAGCTCTTTTGGAAATCTCAATTTCCTTTCTTGCTCAAATGTGAAAACATTTACTCTTTAACTGAAAACTATAGCTCAAAGGCTCTTTTAGAAATCAAGGTTTCTTTTCTTCTTTAAATATGAAAACATTTACTCTTTAACTGAAAACTAGCTCAAAGGCTCTTTTGGAAATCTCAGGTTCCTTTCTTGTTCAAATGTGAAAACATTTTTAAACTCTGGGGGAAAACATAGTCCCCATTTACTCTTTTGAAGACATGAACTTCAAACCTTGCTCTTTACTCTTTACTCAACTCAAAACTCAAGTCTCAAAACAAAGTTAAAACGTTTGTAAAAGACTTTTGGAAAACTTTATGAACTTCTCTTAACTTGACTCTTGACTTATCTTGACTTGACTCTTAACTTCTCTTGACTTGACTCTTAACTTCTCTTGGCTTGACTCTTAACTTTCCTTGAATTGAATTATGGATTCAAGGATTATGATTTGTGATAGGAAAGATCTCATGATGTTTAGGAATGATTTTAGATAGCTAAACATGAGAAAATATCAAAAACTCATTGTTTGAGGATAGGTCCGCGACGCGGAGGTGTATTTAAATTTTGGTCACGAAAATAATTTTTAAGGCAGAGAGGTCCGTGTCCTCTCCGCGACGCGAAGGGAAAAATTTCACTTCTGAGGAATAGGTCCGCGTCCGCTGGTACCCAATTTATGCCCGACTTGTTCCTTCTTTGTTTTCTAATCCCAATTCGCCTAAACTCGGTTCCTTTTCTTAAATTCCCTTTAGATTCAGATACCCAATATGTTTACACAAGAATCTAACTCAAACAACTCAAGAAAACAACATTTTAACCTCAAGAAACTCCTCAATCTCAACCGAACTCAAGAATGAAGGCCAATTTAAAGAACACCATTCAAGATTCATCAACTTTCAACTTTCTAGAACAAACTTCACTGAAATAAACATGTTTGGCACATGGGTGAACGAACCCAACGCTATGAAAGACTCACATACCTTTTTAGGGATCAACCCTTGTCGAAATCCACAAGCTAAACCTTCAAGAACGACGAACTTTGCTCTTTCTCCTCTTGTGTTCTTTCTCCAAAAACCCTAGCGTAAATTTTCCAATTGTCTAAACTGAACCAATTCAGTTTAGACCCCAATTTAATTGCTAAAAATGAATCAACTTAATTGGGTGGTGAAAAGACCATAATGCCCTTCTAAAATTCGGATTGGACTTTCCTTATTTGAACAGCCCACTTCCAATGGGCATAACTCACTCATACGAACTCGGAATCATGCAAACTCAGTGGCGTTGGAAAGATTATTCCAAGATCTTTCCTACGATATCTGAAAACACACCTAACTCATCCTAAGCTAGGAGTTATGGTCGTTTGAAGTTGTCCAAAAGCTCAACTTAACACACTTAACAAATTTTCTAGATTTTATATTCTTTCCAAAAATGACTATTTCCAAATTTTAACTTCTTTCTAGTTCTTTCAATTTGCGAGATGTTACAGTTATAATAAAAACTTAAATATATTATTAAATAATTAATTTACTATTTGATAAATGTTTTAATAAATAATATAATAAAAGAGAGAAATACAAATTAAAATACGACTTTAATATTACTTATTCAGAAAAAATTGCTAAAAAGAAATTTTCATACTGATAAAAAAGTTAAAAATTTAAACATTGATATGAAAGCCTTCAGCTAATTGACAATCTAATTATTATAGTTACATACTAAATTCAATGATTCTTATAGAGTTATAGCAATATTATTGGTTCAATCAACAATATTAAATCTATTCGATCATAAATTATGTGACTTTCTTTTTGTATAAATGACACAATAATAAAAATAAATAAATAAATAAAGATACATTTGTGGTAAATCATGGTGAGAAAGAAATACTTGTATTATATTCTAACATAGTTATGCACCAAATTCAGAAGTTAGAGATATATAGTTTTTTTGATATTCGTTGTTCGTACCGACACTCATCTAATGCAAGTTGTGTCTCATAAAATCTATTAATATTAATTTTTTTTGTATGTTAACTCTCATTCTTGTAGAGGCATTGCGTGTAACATCCGGCAATTTGAAATAAATAAGAAGAGGTGTAGAATTGGAAATAGTCATTTTGGAAAGAATTTGAAAATCTGGAAAATTTGGTCAAGTATGGGAAGAAGTGAGTTTTTGGCCAACTTTGAGCAGTCATAACTCCTAGCTAAGGATGAGTTAGGAGTAGTTCCAGTTATTTTTGCGAAGCTCGTGGAATTATATTTCCAACGCCACCGAGTTTTCTCGATTCCGAGTTCGTATGAGTGAGTTATGCCCTTTGGAAGTTGGGCAGTTGGCAGGGAAATCCGTCCGGAAATTTTAAGGGTATTTTGGTCTTTTCCCTAATCAATTGTTTTGGTTATATTAAAGTGTTAGACTGATTTTAGATCAGTTTTTCCCTTTTTAAAAGAGTGAGAGTTAGGGCTTTTGAGAGAAGAGGAGAAAAAGAGGAGAAAGAGAAGAAGAAGCAAGGATTTTCGTCAAAGATCGTCATGGATATCGTCGGGGTGATCCCTACTAGGTATGTGAGTTCATAATGTTGGGTTGATTCTTTCCCCCACACGCCAAACTCGTTTTATTATTGAGAAAAGATTGGTTGTGTTGTTGAAGTTGTTGGTTGTGTTGTTGATGTTGTTGTTTGTGTTGTTGAAGTCCCTTGTTGTTTTGGGCATGTTTCCGGTTGTGTTTTTGAGTTGAAATCTATTGTATGTTGAGGGGTTTATGATTCTAAGTGTTTGGGGCTGGAACCATTGAAGTTTAGAAGGTTTAGAGTTGGAGAAAAGAGGGAGAAAAGTCGAATTTTTGGGGAAAAGGGTTGGGGCATCGCGCCTGCCAGCGCGCCCCAAAAGGGGTTCTGAACTTTCCCCCTTGGGGCGGCGCGCCTAGCAGAGCGCCAGCAGGCCCCTTCTAAAGTTTTAGGGCTGGCACCCCGCGCCTCTCAAAGCGCCAAGGACGCCAACCTTTCCCAATCATTTCCCACTTTTTCATGCATGTTCCTTGGTAATGTACCTATGTTTTATAGTTGTTTTCGACACTCCAAGGTACGTCTAAATGTCAAGAACTCATCCATAACATGTAATCAAACACCTTGAATCCATAAATCCAATTCAAGAAGTAGTTTCCAAATCAAGTGAAGTTAAGAGTCAAGCTTAGAAGTTAAGAAGCAAGTCAAGCAAGTCTTTAAAGTTGTTCAAGAGTCTTTATTGAACGTTTTAACTTCAATTTTAAGGCTCAAGTTTCAAGTCGAATAAAGAGTATAGAGTTTCAAGTCACGTAAAGAGTATCGAGTTTCAAGTTAAGTCAAGAGTATAAGTTGAGTTCATTTATCAAAAGCTATTAGGAAACTAAGTATTCCCAAAGAAGTTTATAAATGTTTTTACATTTGAGCAAGAGAGGAACTATGTTTCCAAAAGAGCCTTTAAACAACTTAGCCTATGAAGGTACTCCCTATGTCCCAATTTATAAAACTTACTTTTCTTTTTAGTCAGTCCCAAAAAAAATGACACATTTTTATATTAAGTAACAATTTCACTATAAAATATCTATTTTACCCTTAATGAAATGATTTACAACCACACAAATTTCTATCATTCATTTTTTACCACAAGTTTTAAAAGTCTTTCTTTCTTTCTTAAACTCCATGCCGAATCAAACTACCTCACATAAAGTGGAACGGAGGGAGTAATTGTTCCAAATTGAAGCTGGGAAACCTGGAAATTATCTGTCAGATTTGGTAATAAAATCCTTACATTCTTGTCAATCAATCTTTTACCAAAAAAATCAGAACAGTTACAATGTCAATCCCATGGAATAACATAAAAATGACATAATTACACAACCTATTTGTTCTCGTGTAACAGAAGTATAGGCCATGAGATATGTAGCAATCATCAAACCAGAAAAAAACTCACAAGATTTACACACATGTTTCTTCTATTACCTTGGGAGGTCTTTCAAAGCAGGTCGTTTATCAGGCCTTAACGCAGTTAAAGTGCCGATATCTCCTTTAACATTTGGAGCATTTTCTTTCATGTCAGCTATCTGAGTTAGTTTGTTAGGGGTTCCATGTATCAGAATGCTTCTGGCATTCTTCTTTTTCACAGTGGAGTTCAAGTACTTGGCAAAAGATGTTTTAGCCACACCTGCTGCTGGGGTTAAAGCTACTTTCTTTTCGGCCAACTCATCCTTTTTCTCAAATATCAATGTACCTTCACCAGCAATGCCTAAATGACATGACAAATGCATAATTAGTATAGTCAAACCTAAATGTTCAAAATATATCAGATAAATCCAGCGGGTATCAGCCCTGTTTACCTTCCTCGATAAAGCTAATGCTTTCATAAGATTTAGAAGAAGGTGATAACACTGCTCCGGTTGATTCATGCTCCTTTTTATCAAAAGAATCCTCATCTTGTTGCTTAGCTGCACTTGACTTCTCTTGATCACTTACACGCTGAGGCTCTTCTGTGAATATTCCAGGCATGTCCATTTGTGTGGTGAGACCTGAATTGTTAACAATCGTAGGCGTGCTCTCATTTGATTCAAATATAACAAGTCTGTCCCCCTCAGCAGCAAGATCATCTTCCTTAGTAACATGTTGACATTCATTTGTGAAAGCAGTAAACCCCTCAGTGCTCGAAGCATTTTCTATCGCATAATGTTCTATAAAGTGGATCTGCTCATCAGCAGGCAAAACTGTTGAATTGTTTTTTGCATATTCATCATCATTGGGAATATTCTCTAGGAAAGCATTACTGATATTGCTCACTTCTAATTTTTGCACTTCCTCTCCCTTAGTCTCTTCTACTGTGATGATAATCGGTTCCTGACTTCTTAATGCAGTGGATTCAGCATCAAATTCAAGAATTCCACTTTCTGAAATTCATTACTAAGTAAGCAGTTTTAAATTTTGGAGAAAAATATTAATAAAACAAAATAATTCAAGATAATTGAAAGTTAAAGATCACAAAATCTTCATAAAGTTGCCTCTTAGGTTAAGAAATGGATACCCTGAGGTTACTAACCTCTATGTACAAATTTCATGCACAAAGAAAAAATATTAATAAAACAAAACAATTCAAGATAACCTGAGGTTGCCACATTGTTGCTCATACAGACTTATTGAACTCACCAGCACTAACGGAAAAGCCATCGGTCTTCCTTGTGCTCTCCTGAGTTATGTTCTCAGTTTTGATGTCAGTTAAAAGAATGTTAGGTTGTTGGCAAACTGCATCACTTACAGCACCACTTTTTGCTGCTTCATCAGTGTTAATTAATTCGTCTTCAATAGATTTTTGATATGGTACTGGATGATTGTCTTCCTTGCCCTCAGCCAGAGCATCATCTTCTGTGACTTCCCCTTCCTCATGCAAGGGCTCGAACAGCCGGGCAGAATCAATTTCTGCATCATTGGCAGTCCAAATATCAGGCTTATGCATCTATTTAGGGACCTTGCAAAATAGAAAATGAGAAAAGTGTACGAGTAAAATCTATATTTCCTCAATACTTTTAGGATTAGGAGCCAATCATTCTTAAGAACTACCTGATAATATCCAGTACTTCATTTGGTAATAATAATCCCGATAGCACTGCCACATTTCTTAACCATCAAAACCATATATCAGCAGATAAAGAGGGTGTTTTGATAAGCTTATACGCCAGTCAAATTGGCATATAAGCAATTTTTGGCTTATCTACGTGCTTGGTAAACATAAAAGTGTTTATAAGCCTTGTGCAGTTGTGCTTCTAAACAATAAGCTATTTATCCCCCAGCTTATAAGTTTCATCATACAAGCACTTTCATTTGATCAAATATTTTAATATGTTATCCTTAATATTTTTTAATTTCCTCTATATAGTGTTCCAAGAAAACTGATTTCAAATGTTTCAAGCATCTGAAGGCATAGTTTCTTATTCTTCCACCTGCACTTCATTTAACCATTCCAAATTCATAATTGTACCATTCAAGAATTCATTATATTATATACTCAGACTTGCAAATTAATCACACACACAACATCGAAAATGAATATTACCTTTCTGTGTCTCCAGTTCTGTCTGTCTGGGAACATTGTCATCGTTTGTTTGAAACCAATGAAGTGTAGCTTCACCTGTATCATCAGTTATTTCATTTGAAAATTGACGATCTCCGTGCTGTTCAAAATTTTGTTCCCGAGTGTTAAGGAGCTTAACACCATCTAGATACTTGAAGATATCTTCCTCACAACCAGGACTTTCCTCAAACTGTAGTGGACGTGTACCTTTTGATGGTGTAGGAAACAGAGGCCCTCCTTCAAATTGTTCAATCTCTTTGGAGAAATGAGATCTTTTTGTTCTATCAGAACCTCCACTAATAATCTCTACAGTAAGTGGTTCTCCAGAAAATTCAAACCCTTGCTTAGGCTGCTTACCAGCCATTTCAGAAGTCATTGCAATCATTGCTGTCTTCAATTGACAACTAGAAGCTTCACCCAATCTGGAAGGGTTTGCTTCTTTGATTGAGGTGGCAAACTGCAGTCTCAAGTGATCTTCAGTACCATCATTAAAAGCATCAGATGTGTTAATGTTCCCGAGACTGCTCTTATCGATCTCTGTCAACATTTGTTGTTCAGAAAATCCAATATCATCATATGTAGGCTCTGAAATAGGAGAAGCACTTTCGTTTGGACTGCTCTGATTGATCTCCGGCACCATTTGCTGTTCAGAAAATCCAATATCATTGCATGTAGGCTCTGAAATAACAGGAGAAGTACTTCCATTTGCAATTCCAACATAAATATCTTCTTCAAGACCTCTAGAGACATCTCCTCTTAGCAACAAATTCCTGTCAGCCACTGTTTCCTCAATTTTGTGTTCCTCTATGTCAACAATTTCATGAAAACAGATTTCATGTATTGTATTCACCTCTGTGTCTCTAACCATTTCTTCTGACATTGCAACATCTGCTGTCTTAGGTTCTTGAGGAGAAAATAACAACAAATCCCTGTCAGCCACTGTTTCCTTGATTTTTTGTTCCTCTATGTCAACAATTTCCTGAACACAGCTTTCATGTCTTGTAGTCATCTCTGTGTCTCCAACCATTTCTCCTGACGTTGCAACATCTGCTGTCTTAGTGTCTTGAGAGAAAAACTCATTATTCCGCAATGGAGTCATGTTTTTAGCTGACATTCCAGACAACATATTACACTGACCTTCATTGTTCTCTTCTTCAAGAGTACTGGATTTTTTCATGCACTCGGCAGTTTCTTTGATCTTAGGTTTTTTAGAAGAAAGCTCATCCTTGCGAAATGGAGTCATGCTTTTAGCTGATGTTGCACAGAGCATATTACCCTGACCGTCATTGTTCTCTTCTTCAACAGCACTGGATTCTTTCATCCACTCAACAGTTTCTTTGATCTTCTCAACTTTATTCTGCTCTTCAGAATGTTTAGAATCTATGCTCTCAGGCTCTTCCAGATCCATAGCACTTGGATGTGCAACTGGAAAGACTTTGTTACGAGAGAGACCTTGAACATTGCCAGACATAAAAAGTTTCTTGTTTTCTGTCATCCTTGGAATTCCATCTATTTGATCCGTAGACTGGGTAATGTTGGCTGAAGCAAAAGGCATTATCAATTGATCTTCTGCACATCAGGAATTAACACTATTAATGCACAATAAAGCAGCAAATAGAAGATGAAGTCAGTCAAATTTAGTTTATACAGTCTGGGAGATAGTTCTGGACTAACCTTGTTCATTTTCATCACCAAAGTTGAAAGCAGTGATATGTGAAGTCTCAGGAGCTACAAGAAATAAGGCTTTGATGTTAGTACAAGAAGCTTAAACAGAAACAAACTAATTTCATGTGTAAACACTCAGCTTGTGTAAATCCATTATGGCTAAAATGGATAATTTACTACCTTGGTCGACTCCAATAGACCCGACTTCAGATTCACTGAGATCTCTTTCCACTCCACTGCAAATATAAGATTGCATTTCATGACTTGGGCAACACTTTCCTTTGGTAGAAGTAGTCTCTTGGTTAGTGCATTTCACAGAGACTGGTGAGGCAAATGAAGTCCTTACTTGTTCCACTGTTACAATAGACATCCCTTAGCAAATCTTAGAAACCGAAAAGAAAAGAGGGCAGGAAAGAAGAATGAAGGGAACAACTGAAAATCCAGCAGGAAGGCAGAAACTGGTTATTCAAAAGAGACCTTGTCAAAAAAAGGAATTTCAGAACCAACCTTGCTTGTTCTCAATCAAACTCCTGACAGATTCACTTAAATTTTCTTTTCCGCTTGAGCCAAGTCCTCTAGCGGTCATTGCTTCTCCACTCAATTGATTTTGAAATAGGTAGTGCAGGTCTCCAACAGATTGTGAAACAACAGAGGGCGTAGCAAACAAACCTTTAAGATCTTCCCCCACTGCATCTAGTTGAAGAGTTGGACATGTTTATTGAGTTTTACAAAACAATTACCATTACCAGCAGATGATGCAGCTGTATGTCAAAAGATACTTACGAAGTGATAAGTTAATATGGTCAAAGTAAGAGAAAATTGATGGTTTAAAACGAAAAAGGGGCAATAGAGATCTACTGGCTTGTTAATGAACAACCTAAATTTTGAAATCCTACAGCTTCAACTAAGAATATAAACTAAGCAATAAAATGCCTCGGAAATCATAATTAAGGAAGAAACACTAACTGTTCTCATTTTCATGGAAACTGTGTTGGTATTGACTGCTTGTCTCATTAATCGCAATACTAGTTGCTATATCTACCTTGCTGCTTTTACCACCAGATGGTGTGGCAAACAATCTTTTCAGATACTCTCCTGTAACATAGCACAACAAGCTGTAAGTAACATATACTCTTCGGGGAAGAAGAAGAAGTCTAGAACTAACCTTGGCCATGTTCACCACAATCACGGACAGAATTTTGGAGACTTGATGTATCATTACCACTAATAGGAGAAACTGCAAAAAACACAAGGCAAAATGCCGGACAAAAAATTGATTTACAGCAATAAATTACAAAAAGTAAAAATGTAACATGAAGCACTTTGCAGCTAACCTTGCCCCTCTCTGTTGAGACCCTCGTCCCTTGAATCACCATCCAAAGAAGCTTTCTTTTCTTCTTTAGAATGTGAAACATAACCAGGAGTGGCAAACAAATTTTTTAACTCTTCGCCTGTTGCATCATAAAGGCTATAGAAATGAGCAAATTGCAAAGAACAGGAGTAAGAAAACCTCAAAGCTACCTTGCTTCTCTTCATTACAGTCCTCTGATGGAGTTACATGTAATGTGATGTGCTCATTTTCATGGAAACTGTGCTGGCACTGACTGCTTGTCTCATTAATCGCACTACTAGTTGCTATATCTACCTTGCTGCATTTACTACTAAATGGTGTGGCAAACAATCTTTTCAGATACTCTCCTGTAACATAGCATAACGAGCTGTAAGTAACATATACTCTTCAGGGAAGAAGAAGAAGAAGTCTAGGACTAACCTTGGCCATGTTCACCACAATCACGGACAGAACTTTGGAGACTTGATGTATCATTACCACTAATAGGTGAAACTGCAGAAGTCACAAGGCAAAATGCCGAACAAAAATTTGATTTACAGCAATAAATTACAAAAAGTAAAAATGTAACAAGAAGCACTTTGCAGCTAACCTTGCCCCTCTCTGTTGAGACCCTCGTCCCTTGAATCACCATCCAAAAAATCTTTCTTTTCTTTAGAATGTGAAACATAACCAGGAGTGGCAAACAAAATGTTTAACTCTTCACCTGTTGCATCAAAAAGGGTATAGAAATGAGCAAATTGCAAAGAACAGGAGGTAAGAAAACCTCAAAGCTACCTTGTTTCTCTTCATCACTGTCCTCTAATGGAGTTACATGTAATGTGATGCCATCACCAAGAATACCAGGTTCTGCAACTAAAAGAGATGGTCAATGTATTATGAAATTCATAGGATCGGTAAGTAATGAAAAAACGTTGCTTACCTTGAAGATCTAGAACTGCTTTTATGGGACTTGAAACGGTTTTCTCGGAAGCAGCCACCTCCAAGTTTCCACATTCTTCTGCATGAATTTCACCTTGACTTGTGAAGGTGGGTGCATCTAGATCATAATTAGCTTCCACTGGATCAGATTCAGCGTCTGCTTGTTCCATAGGACCAGATTCAGCTTCTGCTTCAGAAATTTTGCCTTCCATCTCATTGCTATAATTGAAAGAACCTAGATTATCCAACAAAACATTACTAGACAACCCCGCATCCAACTCTTTTGCATAGTCCGTTGCAGTTAGCTCTTGTTCACCATAATTCACACCAACAGAAACAATACATCGAGTCTCTGATGGTTCTTTAAAACCAGAATCAAGCTTCTCTTCCATATTATCACTCTGGTTTACTGAACAGTTGTCAAGAACTTCCTTAGATGACCCTGAGTCAAATTCTTCTGCGGTATCTGCTGCAATTGCACCATGCTCCAGTTTGTCAGAAGTTATGTCATTTTGAACTGCATCATCAGCCAAAACAGAACTAGGACATAGGCCTTTGCTTTCAGGCTCCTGTTCACCATAAGTTACCCCCTCCATAACAATACATCCAGTCACTGATTGTTCTTTCAAGCCAGCATCAAAGTGCTGTTCCATATTATCAAGAACTTCATTAAATGAACCCGTGTCAACTTCTTCGGCATTATCTGCCTCAACTGTTCCATGCTCCTGTTTGTTAGAAATTATGTCATTTGGAACTGCATCATCAGCCAAAGCAGAACCAGGACATAGGACTTTGCTTGCAGGCTCCTGTTCACCATGACTTACTCCTTCAGTAACAACACATCCAGTCTCCGATTGTTCTTTAAAGCCAGAATCAAGGTTTTCTTCCATATTTTCACTCTGGCTTGGTGAACAATTATCAAGAACTTCATCAGACAATCCTTCTGCATTATGTGCTGCTATTGAACCATGCTCCTGTTTGTCAGAAGTTATTTCATTTGGAACAGCATCATCAGCCAAAATTGGACTAGGACATAGATCTTTGCCTGCAGGCGCCTCATGATCACACTGCAAAAGTTCCTCAACTAGGTTCTCCTTGGGTGTAGCTGCAAATGTGAAATAATGAATTAGCACTCTTCACAAAAAAAAAGCAAAATGTTAACTTATTACTAGATAGACTAACCATTGGAGTTGAATGAATCACTGAAGGGTTCAGATATGGAATTATTTTCAGATGGGGAAGCATTTGCATCAACAAGTGGTCCTTCCTCAATCAATTTGTCAGCTAGGAGGCTTGACTCAGCAGCTGCATCATCCTTAGTTCCAGAATCAAAGATCTCTCCCATATTATTATTCTGGCTTAGTGAACAATTATCAAAAACGTCATTAGATAATCCTGTGACAAATTCTTCTACATTATCTACTACTGTTGCACCAGGCTCCTGTTTGTCAAAAGTTAGGTCATTTGGAACTGCATCATCAGCCAAAACAGAACTAGGACATAGGCCTTTGCTTGCAGGCTGCTCCTCGTGGTCAACCTGCAAAAGCTCCTCAACTAGGTTTTCCTCAGGTCTAGCTGAAAATACGAAATAATGAATTAGCACTCTTCACAAGACAATGCATAATATTAACCTGAGTCCAGATACACTAACCGTCAGAGTTGAATGGATCACTGAATGGAAGAGATTTCGATGCGGATTTATTTTCAGATGGAGAAGAATTTGCATCTACAAGTGGTCCTTCTTCAGTTAATTTGTCAGCTAGGATGCTCGACTCAGCAGTTGTGTCATCCTTGGTGCCAGCGAGAACTATATTGACATCATCTGGGACAGCATCTAGCTCATTCAGAGATGATCTTGAGAAGCTCATTGTACCTCCTGACCCTGAGATATTACAATCTTTATTGTCAGGTTCTCTGACTATTTCCATGTCCTCAGGCATGAGTACTTCTACTTCCACATTTGATCTTTTAAGTCGACCCTGCTGCTTCTTCCCTGCAGTACTTGTCTTTTTAACAACTGATGCCTTGACACTTGCCTTTGAACTACTTATGGACTGTTTCGCC
>JAJOOD010010637.1:0-19240 GCA_029582525.1 Solanum tacnaense | reverse complement strand
AAGTATGAAACTGCAAAGAGTTGCTCCTCATGTGCATCTGTAGCTTCTGCTACTTGTGTTTGCAAAGCACCAGAGGCCTTTGCTCTTGATTTGCAGACCTTGGATATGTGCCTCGTCTGCTTGCAGTTGTCGAATATATCATCGACCCTCCACCAACAGTACTTCTCCAGATGTGTAGTTCTTTTACAATGTTTGCACAGAGGGAACTTCTGCTTCACATCTCAGCTATTATTTTCTCCATCATGCTTGTCCTTATTCTTTTGGTTGACATGTTGCTTTCCTTTACCAAATATTTGTTTTTGTACAGAGAAAGCTCCTTCAGTAAACTTGTCCCGTCTCATAGTCCTCATTTGCTCTTGTACTTGAAGAGCACTCATTAGTTCACCTAATGAAAGTTTGCCCAGGTCCTTGGATTCTTCAAGAGAGGAAATCTTAGATTCAAACCTCTCACGAAGAGTCACAAGAACTTTCTCCATAATTCGTTTGTCTGTAAATTCGTCACCAAGAAGTCTAATGTCATTAACAATTAAGGAGATTCGATCAGCATACTTACTGATTGTTTCATCGTCCTGCATATTCAAGCACTCGAACTCTGTTTTCAGGTTCAACACTTGCATTTGACGTGTTCTATCGCTGCCTTGATATTCTTCTTTTAACCTATCCCAAGCCATTTTCGCTGTTTTGCAAGCCATGATTTTGTAAAACACAAAATCTGCCACAACATTCTGCATAAGTGACTTGGCTTTAGATTTCTTTTCCTTCTTATCTTTGTTGGATTTGATTTGAGCCAAAGTAGGATATCTGGTAGAGCAGCAAGTGGTTTATCTTCCGTCACAGTTTCCCAAAGTTCATAGGCTTCTAGAAAAGCTTGCATTTTCATAGACAAGATTTGGTAATTTTCACCGGTGAAAGTGAATGGTAGATTTAAAGGTAGGTTGTTGGATGCCATTTGTGTTGTAGGTTAAAACTTTTTAGTCCTGTAAGATCAACTAGAGACTCTGATGCCACTGTTAGAACAAAAATACTCAAGAAACTGATGTGAAGAATAAAAATAGAGTGAACTTATAAAATTCCAGCTATGTATTAATTTGCATACGATCTGAATTTATACAAGGAAAAACCTAAACATTTCCTATCTAGTAGTCACTTACAAAGTGGATGTTAAAACTAAATAAGAACATGTGCCACTAATAACCATAAAAAGGGACACTAACAGCCATTAAAGGGGCCACTAACTTCAGAAAGTTGAGCAACTAAAGTTGACTAAGTCTAGCTAGAAAATAAGAAGCACTAAACTGAAATAAGTAAAAACCAGGAAGAATAATAAGCTGGAAAAATTGCCAAATGTCTAACACCAACTCTACCCTATCATTATCTGACACTTGCATCACTCCAAAGATCTTCTTGACCTCATTTATGAGGTTTGGGGATCCTCACCAATCTGCGATCTTAAGAACTCAGGAGGATTCATTCTAACAATTTCACGAACCTGCCTGCCACTGATACACCACTAGAATTTGCAGGAACTGGAACCTCTAGTTGGTCACACTCTAAGCCAAAAGTTGAATCACATTCCGAAACTCTGCATTCAAAACTTCGTGATTTGGGACTGGAGGAGATGTGTTACCATTTTGTGCATTAGCATTCTTTCTGTATGCTCTACGAGGACACATGATATGAAAGCGCATAACATCCAGTAAGAAACGAGGAATTAGGCCGTACCTTACGCACGATAGGAGTAACAAGAAAATGAAGTTTTCCTAAAACACTTTGAAGCCTCCTTCTTATTAGATGTTGTGCACTTCACAGACATGAAAAATGACTCTACTTAGTGTGGCTTTTCAGACATCCGAGGACTCTTCAACCTAGTGCTCTGATAACAAGTTTGTCATGCCTCGAAGCTACCCCCTGGACGCGAACGGGGAACCTGGGATCACGAGTGACCCTAATATAACCATGCTGGCATATCATAAGCATACTTAAAGATAACTGATTGAAGAAAGTACTGTGTAGAAGCTTAAAACATCATGTAAATTAAATGATGGGGAATACCCATTTCTATCTGAATAAATAAACTGTGAGTTTAATGACAACTGAAATATCAAACTCCAAAGCTAAAACTGAATCTAACTATGTCTAAAATAAACCCTCTAACTGACTAGAAATGTTGGGACATGCCCCAACTAAATCTAGCAAAACCTAAAAAGTAAAGACTGAAATGTAGAAAGGAAACATGTCTGTCATCTTTAGAGAATTAGGACACACCACAAATACTGCTGAACTGAATATCGAAAACCGATCTATCCATGATCTAAATGTTGAGGACATGAACCTACATCACGAGAAGATGTAGCCCTGAGTATGTGTCAGTACTTGAAAGGTACTGAGCATGCAGGATAGAATAAAGCTGAACAAAACATATAACTGAACAAAGCGTTAAAGAAACTATATAATATGGCATGATGGAAACTGAATATACTGAACATGAACTAACTGAATACAATGACCAAGTTTACAACATGCTAAAATTGAATACTGAAATGTAACTTGTCACCTAGTCAATGCAGTAGAATTTGATTGTGGGAGCTACTAATAACCGACATAAAACCATATAAGCTAAAAGTGGAGTCCAATATATATGCCCCATCGAGAGGACCTAATATACCTTGCCAGATGTATAGAGGCATGACTGGCATGATCACTAAACCGATGCCCATAGAGGGGACTTATAATCTACAGATGCACGTATTTCTGGGACTTATGGGTGACTGACCCTAGTCCAACTCGGTATAAAGCCTACTCTAAACTGAATATAGGAAATTTATAACATAATTGAAGTAAACTAAATAGGTAATATTCTGACATGCCAATCTAAAAATGCAACATTTATATCTGATAATGAAACATTCGAAAACTTAGGCATGTATGTCCGTTTATTTGTCCTAGCTAATGTATTTCATGAAATAAAAGAACTACATAACTAGGGTTCTGAGTTAATTCATGAATTTGGGCAAAAACTATACTACTACACGATAATCTGATTGGGAACATTAAAATAACTAGTTCATGGTAATCTACTAAAATTCTAGAAACCCTAGGTCTACATAATATGAAGGGAATCAAGAATCTGACTAAAATAGAGGGTCCTAATGGGTGAATGGAATCCACTAGTGAAATCCCACATACCTGGTGATTAAATTCACGGAGATATATTTCGATTTCGGGGATGGAACTCATGAGAACTCGTTGCGTTCTTAAACTAGGACTGTTCGACTTTTTTTCTCTTGTTTTGCTCTAAGATCGATGGATTTTTGGTTAATGATTGATTAGGGTAAGTTCTAATTAGTTTACTAGGCTAGAACTTACCAAAACTACATAATATAGGGGTTAAAAGGCGTAGTTTAGGGGACCAACGTATAAGGAAAAGATTAAATGACCCCTGACATAAAAGTTGTCGGGCCAAGCGACAATCTAGACCGATGGACCGTGGATGGACCGATGGTCCATTCTGGTCAACTGTCGTTTAGCTTCAGTGATGAGATTCAGGGTTCTTGATCCACGGTCCGTGGGTCATGGCTTAGAATATTTTTTGGGCTATTTCTAGGGAGGCCTGCACGTGGCCATCCACGAAACCCACCAACGGTCCATGGGTGGTGTCCGTCGGTTGAACCTACAATATCTAATTTCTGCAATCTAGTTTGTGTAGGATTTGGGCTGTTACAATGCATGTGTTTAAGAAAGTGATGATTTATGACTAAAAGTGGAAAACGAGCAAATCTAGTCAAATATGAGTCAATAAAAAATGAAATAAACAAAAATAGATAAAATACCCAGCTCGACTCATATTTTTAATGGGTAAAAACGAGTTACCCAATGGATAATATGGGTAAAAATGGCTAATCATATTATTCCATGAAACAAGTTTTCCGCATCCTCAATGGGCTCTAAAGACATTAAATGATCAATTTGGTACTCAATACAAAATGACCAGTTTCTACTACATGTATCTAGAACACTTCTAACTTGACATTTGAGTCTTCTTAACCTCAACATGACTCATGATTGAAATTACATTAAGAAATTGGTCACATTTGTGGACTTGGTGATGACAATTGTTAGAATTAACTAACTAAATCATACAATTGTGATAGGAACATCAATTGGAGATACATGGTTAATTGCTCGCCAACATGTTAACTCTAAAAAGTCAATGCTTTTGCACCTACGAGGCCACCACTTGTACCAAAATTTCGAGAGACTCTTAGTGATTTGTGTTATTGTGGATTGTCCTCTGAGATGTAATTATCTAGCAGAAAAAGATAACTAGAAAAACAAGATCGTATATATGTAGAAATTTTCAGACAACTAATATACGCATATGAAGAATATCAAAAAACTGAATTTGCTTTCTCAGTGAATAGTCTTTCTCTAGACTTTAGCCATTATTTATATTTAAGTACCTATATTTTAAATGGGTAATATGAGTTGACTCATATTTGACTCATTTTAAAAGCATTTGGTACCCAACCTATTTCAAATGGGTAAAAATTAATGGATACTCATATTTATGATTAATTTTGCATCCCCTATTTCTGACTAAAGGAAGCTTTTAAGATAAAGTATCAGTGATTTGTGAAATGTTTTCTCACATTTGAAAGAAGTCAAGATTTAGATGTTTTGATATGTGAGTTTCATAATGAATGAAGTTATGAAATTATGGGTTTTAAAGGAGCTATTCTAATATGAAGTTATGATTGGATTTGTAGTCTTAATTGTTGCCTTTCGAAGTATTTTTACTATGATATGATTAAGACTTTCTCTATTCCGTTGGGATTTTACTTACCATTGAGAAGACTTTGGAATGGAAGTCCTACTGCAAGTAGATATTTGATCTTTAGAAGTAGTTCCTTTGTCCCTAACTACGTGCCCCGGTAGAATTTATCTTTGGAAGATATGGCTAGTGGATCGACCTAACCTAATATGTACGATACTTACCTTGGCAAGTAGAAAAATCTCTTTTCGATTGAAAAGACACCAGATTCCATCTTATAGAACACATGGTCTATATAGATTAATGGTAAATTTCCCCCAAAAGAACTATGTTTTCTTTAATGGTTTTTATGACTTCGTTAAAGACTATTATTTAATCTTATGTTATGATATTCAGATTTTTGCTTTTACCGTACATTCAGTTATTTGAATTTTATTATATATCGTGTATGATTTACTACTTGATCATTGCATAAGTTTATGTATTTCAGTTTCATATTCATTTTTGTGTCTCAGATTCATCATGTCTGGCTTGACTAATTATCATGCATATATCTCATACTCAGTACATTCAAAGTATTATTTCTCATACCTCGTTGGATCGCAACTTTAAACCAGCGGGTGAAGAGTTTTCTTATGTCGAGCACTCAAGTCAATTTGTAGTTATAGTATATAATTTACATTCGCATGTATTTATTTAAAGGAGAAAGGGTCATGTCCTTGCTTATTTTAATAAATATTAGTATAAGTTTCATATATAGTTAGTCAGAGTTGTTGTATTCACTCTACTCTATTTCATATTCGTTTCATATTACAATTGTTATATACGAAGACATTGTTAGAAAATATATGGAACTACTATTACACAATTATGCTTCCGATGAGTCATTTTAATTCTTATACATGTTCATAATTAGTTTCTCATGACTATGCCAGTAACAAGGGTTAGCTTGGAGTCACTTGTGATTCTAAGCACTGTGTTATGACTAAGGTGTAGTCTCAGGACGTGATGGTTTGGATGCTTAAGAACAAGTAGACTAGAATCTAATTGTTCTTTAATATCCAAAAAATGTTGATTATCTCAAACAACATAAATTGCAAACATCGCACTCGTAGAGAAGAGGAACTAACCTCCAATTGGTCCTTGACCAAAGTCTCGGGCCCAAATACTCTATCTAAATCAACAAAAATAACAAAAGTATAAAAACTCTAATGAAGCATCCAAAGGGATCATAAATAATCAACATACAAAGGACTAACTCAATATTCTTCTGTCGTACAGGATTAAAACCACCCAAAAGTACAAAACAACTAGCTCCATCCAATGGGGATAATATTCATCCAAGGATCCAAGTCTAACAAAAGGATAGGGACTTCATTAAAATTACCATTATAACTAGATGAAACGTCACAAAGCAAGAAAAACCACACAGTCCCCACAACAGCGAAGGGAACCTAACTAAAGAAACACTCACAAGAAGAAGCTATAAAAGCTAAGAGTCAACCTAGACTCATTCCAAGGCCTTAATTGCACTGACTACCCAAAAATCAAGGGGAAACAACCCCTAAGAGATAAACAACACTAATCAAATACCTGAAAAAAGGAAACTCCAACCGAAAATAAGGATTGCACAAATCTAAACTACTGTAAGGCACAAACGGGAATTAAAAAAAGGATAAGGAAGATAATCCTAACCCTTAACACACAATCCCAAATCACATCCAATAAATGGGAAACATTATCTAAGAAATCTCAATGTAAGAACATGTACATCGGATCCTATCTCAAAGTTAAACACGAGCACTCCAAAACTACTAAACTTGAGCTCTTCTCTTTAAATAACCTTCGAGCACTGCCATGCTAGAAAAGCTTTTATCACAATGTCAATATGGAAATTTAGAAATAACACTTGCAATAATTAGAGAAAGACCCAAAAATTGAGTTAAAATGAGAAAGTTGAACCCACACCAGAAATCAAAGAAATGACTCGGCCAAAAGATCCTAAATAGCCAAAGCAACATGTACCCAATAAAATGGATACAATCTGAGCTAGGTAAAGAGCTAAAATATTCCATGCAATAAAACAAAAGAAAATTCATGAAAAATAATACATGGGACGCCCTTTCCAGGCATAAATTACCTCTTCTCCAAGCTCCCCACACTTCCCCAATCGCTCCAATACGTCACTATCTAAAACCCAACTCATTGCAACTGGAATAGCCCAATTTATAGCTCCCTAACTCTCAAAATCATTTGTTAAAAAAGAGAAACAAATCTATAAAATAGGCTATTAGTCTTAAGTAAAAGTCTAGTCAGCTGGCCCTCGCCAACACGGCTGGCCATTCTGCACGCAATCACAAATGCAACTTCTTCACATGAATGCACTGGCAAAGGCTACTACCATCCGCGAATGCATCCCCTTGGTGTGAATGTGTTGGCTAGGGTGCAAAGACTCCCCGATCAACACAACAACTGATATGCTTAGACTCTAAAATCCTGATGGGGTGACGTATAGTCATTCGAAACCCCACATGCACAAAAAGTGGGTCCCACCCCAAGCTTCTTTAGTAATATACTTCCCAGTAGGACTCAAAATCAGATTGGAAGACTCAGGAACAAAAAAAATGCCATTCTCGATCAAACTCGACATTTTAGATCTAACAAGCTGATAAAACATTAGGCCGATTGTGTTTAACAAGAATGTTGACAAAAGTCAAACCTTGCCTTAAGCTTTAATGTTAAATTCCTAAGGGAACACACTAAGACACGAAGCCTCTGGGTCCAAAACAATCATGCCTCAATCTTAAAGTGGTCTTTCAAGAGTTGATGGAACCTTCTAAATCGCATTCCTTATGAGTGGGCAATTTCAACTTATTTGAATCTCTTTTCTTATGATTTTATGATACTCAAGTAGAGAAAGTGTATAATTTTTCATTGAGTTGTGTTGATTTCAAGTATTTGTTTCTTGAAAGGAATATGATGGAAAATAGTGGATAAAGGAGCTACACTCGAAGAAAAATTATTGATGATGTTGCTCTTGTGAAGATAAGTTCTGTTCTCTAAGATGTTAAACGAAAGTTAACTGCTCTCTTAAGAGATCAGACAAGGTTTACTTTTGCGATAGAACCAAGAAATACATGGTTTGCTTCAGCGATAAGATTTTCACTTTTGCAAACATCCAACTGATTTAGCAAGGCCCAAATGTCTAGCAAGGTTAGAATTATAATTTACTGATTATGAACCTAAATTTTCACAAACAATTTAGGAGAAACGTTTTTGTATTATTCAATTATTGATCATTGTTAAATTTTATCTTTTAATTTCGGTTAGAATATTATTGAATAACTCATAGTATTGAAATTAAATAGTTTTTTGGTTGAGACTTTGAAGCGAAGTAGTCTCATTATTTATCTTTTGGATTGAATATTGTGCTCTTGACAATAATATATCATATCATATCTTCTTTCCCTTGCTTTATATTTCCTTGAGTTATGGGGTTTGGTGCTAGAAACAAGCAATTCCTTCACATCGTTGATTTCTCATTATATTAATTTTTTGTTTGATTCCATGCTTTTATTCAAGAAATGAGTTTTGTCTAATTTTCATGTTTTCATTTATTACTTGAGAGTGCACGCTCAGATCTATCTTAGATCATAGTAGGTTTCTCGAAAGAGAATCCATGAAGTGGAAAATTTGATTGATAATCACATTTTAGCGTTGCATCTTGAGGCTGCTCTAATGAGAGATTTAGGTTTTCATTGTTAACTGCAAGTCTTGCTTGAAAGAGTGGTCAAAATTAAGGTATTATATTTATTGTTGTAATACATGGCTGAGACAGAAAGGAGATTTCATGATATTGTACAATGAGATAAAAATAAGATTTGTGTTGTTGAAGATGACCTAGCTTACCTATGATTGAATTAGCAGGTCTTGTGATTGTTATGGATCATTGAATAAGGGTTTAATTACAAATTTCCCAATTCCAATTATCCCTTGCTTGATTTTTTATTTTCACACTCTTAATTTGGTTACATTCACCAACCACATTTTGATAATTGTGTATTATGATGTTTAGATTCAAACTAGTAGCTTGTATTTCTTTGTCTTTACAACTGCCGACAAATTGTTCCTTTTGGGATTTGACCACGGCTCGCCTGTTGGGTATTTTTATTTCTAACAACCTCTTACTCTTTAGATCATTTTGAGAATAATTTAAGGGCTAGCAAAATTGGCGCCATCAACGGGGAGCCATTAAGCGTATTGAATTTGGTAAGGATTTATACTTTACATCTTTCTATCTAATATTGAATAGTTGTCATTACTTTCTTTTTGATTTGGGTTATGTATTCATGTGATAACAATAAAACTCTTTGGCTTGTGAGCCCTATGAGGATATCCAATTGCATTGTCTTGAAGAATAATGGGTTGAGATGATCATTGATAAGCAATTGGGTGTATGCAACGGTTCCAATCCAATAACATTCCAAGAAGCTCGAATCACTCACTTGGAGGCCAATGATTGTGAAAGTCAATGTTCAAATGACGTAGTGAGCTTCTTAGCCTAATTCTCCAAATCGAAAAAATGATTTGAGCTTTGGTAAGAAATTCAAGTTATAAAAGTGGATAGAACGAGAGAAACTCTTGATGCTCTCATGTTCTACCCATGATCTTCGGAAAGAAAATGATCTAAAGTTGGGGAGAAGGTTCATTGCCTCTAAGTAAAAAATACAAAGGGTGATGTAACCAGCGTTATGCCTCAACGTTATATTTTTTGCTTGATGGGAGTAACTCAACAGTGTCTAAAAAAATTTAATTCATAGTTTAATTTGAGTTTTTGAATGTTGATTTGACTAGACTTTTGTTTTGACTAATCCTCCTGATTTTAAAATCTTTACTGAAATGAAATTCGGGGCTGAAACCCTTCCAAATTATGACTGGGAGAACTTTTCAGGTGCACAAGTTCACCCAATAAGATTGGGAGGATAACCTAATAGGCCTTGAGCTCGTCAATATGGAAAGAAAGTGACCTACGAAAAATGGCCTGTTAAATTCCAAAAGCGAGAACTGGTTCGCTTAAGTGAAGTCTTCAAAGTGGCAACCTCGCGCTAAAGAACAAATAACTGAACAACTACCACCGGCCTTTTACTAGGACTAAAGTCTCACAGTGAGGTTGTTAAAACCTTACACCATAGCCCTCGACCAACCCCTCACACCTTCTAACTCCCCCTCTCTCTCTCAAAAGAGCTAAGGCTTTCTCAATAGCCCAATCAATGATCCCAAGCATGTCCATCTCAACCCGTGCAGCTCAAACATCTGTTGATCGGGAAAGTCTGCCCATTTGATTAATCATCGTTAGGTCTAGGAGGGACAAGCAATAAAAGTGGGGGTAGGTCTCAAAGCAGCAATAGCAGATACAAAAATAGTATGGGCAGAAGGCACAATAGAAGAGGTAGAAATACATGTCTTCTTCATTGACAGAGAAGTTGTGCTAGCCTCAACTGTTGTGTATTGTTGTGGTAGCTTCCTCCTAGCCACATCACCATGCAAGCACTCAGCCTCAATCTGTGAGACAACATTAGAGGAGGTTGGAGTAATCTTCACATTTGTGGATGCTCTGAAGGGAACTATGTCACTCTTTTTTGTCTTAGTTGATGACATGTTGTCTTTCTTTAATAAAATAATTAAATTAATATTATTTCATTAATTGATTATTTAAAAGTAATAATTAGAAATTTAATAAAATAAATTACAATTTTCCATCTACAAATGTGTAAAACTAAAACAAAAAAAGAATCCTAAAAAATGCCACATTTCCTACAAAGGATCATTTCTGAAAAAAGTTTTAAATTTTTTGTTCATAACTGATGTTAATGTGTTCATATGCAACAATGAAGGTTGAAGAACAAGAATAGGACATAACATTGCAAAAAGGAGCAAAAAAGTTGGAAAATTTTATGAAAAGAGAAGTTCGATTCGCAAAAGCCATTCGGTGGCTCGCCGAGTGACCCTCCAGGTAGCCAAAAGGTCTAGAACAATAGCCCATGTGTCAAGTCAACTTGGTAAGCAAAAGGTAAATCGGTGACATGATGAATGGATCGGCTATCTCGATCCTGCTCACCTAATCTTCTAAAACAATTGGATACGAGAGCCACAACAAAAAGGTGAGCTGAAGTGCAACACAGTAGATTGTCGAGTCGATCGGCGATCCCGACTAACCTTGCCAATTATACTCCGTGTTGAGTTTTTGGAGCGTATTAAAACATTTTTTCAAAGAAGAAAAGCAGTTATTAGAGTGTGCATTCCCTAGTCTTGACAGTTTTAACATTTTTACATTGTTGAACATTCTTGAAGAAGATTTGGATCTTTGATTTGAGGTGTTTGGATTCTAGCTTTAATTTTGGTATTGGGTATTGCTGATAGTTAACAATTTTAATGGATAATATTTTTGGTAACGATTTCTTAATTTTCTCTACGTTTGGCTAAAACCCCTTACCTTAAGGGTGTGATCATGTAGTCGAATGCATTTATAAGTTTATGGGTATTAATAATTGCTGAATTTTATTTTGTTTTTAAATGGTTTCAATTATTTGTTCGTGTTTTAATTGATGAACTGAAGTTACAAATTCAGTTCTAGCTTAGTTCTCTATGCTTGCTTGAGAAAGATGTATATGATAGAAAAAAATGATTGGTAATTGTATAGGTTTGCGTCTTTACAACCCAACTTGAGAAAATGGGTTAATTAAGGAATTGGGTTGATTAGTATTGCGAAGTTTGTTGAGGTTCGAGAGAACTCACACGAAACACGATTGTTGATCGAGTGATGACTATTGTATTCAACACCTATCCTACCCATTGAGATATAATACTTTGTAGAAATTAGTAATCACTCATTAAGTGAAATTAGCATTTGAATAATCACATTCCCTAGGTACGCACTCTAACCATTCAAGTCTTGTATTAATTATTGTTGTTAGATCTTGGTTACCAAATCCCCCCTATTGATATTGATAACTGAAACATTGATGTTTATTTTATGTTACGCAATCCTTTAAATCTACAAAATATTAGAACACGTCTTTACTCCATAATTGAATTATTTACCATATCACTCCCTGTGGGATCAACCCCAACTCATCGTTGGGTTTATACTTCTTAGGGACTGCCTATACTTTGAATAGGAAGATGTATAGTTGAGCGTTATCAAAAATGGCGCTGATGCCGGGGAGTGGTGTTTATAATTCTTTTATTAAAGTATTCTAGTGAGATAATTTTGTTGTAGTAGAATAGTAGAATTGTGTTATTTGTATTCTTGTTGATTGCTCAAAAATAAGTGAAGAGCTAGGTGTGAACGAGAGCAATACAAGTCACCTTGGGAAAAATGATGACATCGGAAATTTGCATGATGTCAATGTGGATTAGCTTGTAAGTGTCGCTGCTATTCGATTGCCCCCAATTGTGGGTAATGCGTTATTTCATGTGACTAGCACTATGTTGTAGCTGTTGCAAATGAAAAGTCTTTTTGGGGGACTTTCTCATGAGGACCCTCATGAGCACATTCGCAACTTCGTGGATGTGTGTGACTGTTTTCCATCAAAAATATAACTCAAGATTCAGACCGACTCCGACTGTTTCCTTTTTCTCTAATGGGGGAATCAATGAAGTGGTTGACCGAAATACCTAGAGAGTCTATCACTTCTTGGGAGGAGCTCACAGAAGTGTTTTATGAAAACATTTTCCCTCCCTCGGAGATGGTTAATTTTAGGGATAATATTCAGAAACTCTAGATGATTGATGTTGAACCTTGTCAGGAAACGTTGTTGATCTTCCAAAAGTTGCTACTTCATTGTCCTACTAATGGTTTGTTCGACATTGTGCTATTGCAATATTTTTACTGGAGTCTTGAAACCATCAACAAAGGTTTGACCGACCTACTCATGCGGGGTGGAATCATGAGACAACCATTTGACATAGCGTCCACGTTACTTGATGAGATGACCAAAATTTATCGTGCATGGTAGACAAGGGAAGCTCAGGTGTTTCTTTTGAATATTGGGTTGACCAAAGAACAAATGGAAAAGAACAAACAACGTGATGAAAACATCGCCAAGATAATGAACCAAATGGACCTATTGATGAAACATATCATGGGAGGTGGTTAGAAGGCTGTGAATGTGGTTTGTACAAATAGTGGTGTGAGTCCTTATGACGTACTATTTGAGGCCATATACAATGAAGAGGTTCAATTCTTGTCAAACCAAGGCGTGGGTTCTCGTCTGAGATATCCAAGGCCGGGTGGGAATCAAGGTTGGAATAGAGATTGTGATGATGTTTGGATAGATCGATACCGAGATTGGTGTGATCGAGGTGCAAATTGGAGGGATAGAGATGGCGATAAAGATCGTTATGTGCCTCTTCAATAACATCCAAACCCAAAGGGCAATGTCCCGCATCCTAAAAGAGGTGGAATGATCAAATAAGGTACTTAAGAAGATGAAGGACAGTGTCTCATTTTTAAATCAGACACTGACCTCAGACTCGGTGTCCATAAAGCAACTTGAGATTCAAATGGGTCAAATTTCTATTAACCTAAATTCAAGACCGAAAGGGGGTCTTCTTAGTGATACCTTGGTAAATCTGAAGAATGAGGATTGAATGCAGGGCAACGTCATGCAACTACATTAAATAAGACGCCTCCTAGGTGGAAACCCAAGTTTTACTTCTTGTATTTTAATAGCGTTTGTTGGATGTGCATTTTTAAAGTTCAAATTTTGGGAGGAAAAGGCAATTGGGCAAGCTAAAGTCACCTTGGTGAGCTTGATCTAGCTCCCCTTATTGAACCAGCTGTAAGGATGGTTTTGTGTTGAATTCGGTGGGTTAAAGTCCACTCGGCGACGTTAATAGTCCTAGGCGATCAAGGTGTGAACTGAACGGTAGAGGGCCTTTCAACCATTTAAAATTCAAATCTTTTCCTTATTTTAAATTTTTTAACTCTTTCACTCTTACACTCAAATATTAGATCATATCTTTCTAGTTTAATTTATGTAGGTGTCCTTGTGTGGTCAGAATTTAAAGTGTTTCCCTTCCTTCTCTCTTTCCCTTAGTGTTTTCGCGTCTACGTTGAGGTTGGCTTTCCGAAGTTTGTTTAAATTGCATAAATTTTGTTTTCATGTGTATAAGTAGTTTATAGATATATTATTTGCCTTGATTGTGTGCTAAATTGATCGTTGAAATCTAATTTTAAATCATGATTGTCTGATAACTTGTTTTGCCTAAATTGATTCAAGTTTCACATTTGAATTGCTTAAATTGTGTTGTTGTACATGTTGGGTTTTGTGTTGGTGAAGCCCGAGTAACCCAAAATCAACCAAACAACTTGAATTTTCCCAATGATTGATTGGGGTGTATTGTTAATCGGGAGAAGCTTAATCTCGGGGACATAATTTCACTGGAGATGGTGATGAGGGCAAAACAAAGCCTAACCGCATTTCCATTTCAAGTAATTATTAGTGACTTGTGTTGCCGACCTGGTGCGCATTTTTGTGCGAAGATGGATACTGAGGTTACTACGACATTGTCTACTAATATTCAGAGGAATGAAGTCGAGTACACGAAAGATGAGGAAGAAGGCTCTGGTAGACACTTCTACATTAGTTGATGTAGAGGCAATAGAGGCCAACACTACTTAGTTAACTCCGACAGTTGAGTCGACAAGTATACCTAACACCTCCACCTCTATTGCACCTGCTCGTGATACTCTTTCCCGTTCCCCTTGACACATGCCATGGTATATAAATGGGAAACCTTGCCTATTTGGTCGTTGGTACGGCCTTGAGTGTTGACACCATTGTGCTTTTTATGATCGATCGAGCGATATCAGCGGCATTCGCTCCCATCTGGGAGGAGTTGAGAGCACTGCAGAAGATGATCATGGCCCGTGGGGCAGAATTAGACGCCCTCGCTGATCGAGTAGAGGTATGCTAGATGTCTGAGCGTAGCTCTACGGATGTGACAACTTTGAAGGTTGATATTACCGATCTACGACGTGATGTGGATGAGCTAAAGTCTACCGATATCTCGATGTTGTGGGGAATTTTTTATATTCCCTACGACCCGAGTGCGGTTATGCCAGTTGTTCCTAAGATCCCTCCGGCTACATTGACTGGAGATGCTATACCATCTGATGATTATGGAGAGATTGACACCAAAAGACATATGAGGAGGAGCTAGAGGATCGTGAGGACTCAATGTTCAAGGATCTGAGGACTTGGAGAACGATTTGGTATAGGTGGCTACGAAGGAGTCACTGTACGACACACCCATTATTGGCTCGAGCGGATATCAGTCCACAGAGGAGATAGTTTCATACACCTCCAGAGTTAGAGTCGGGCCGGGCACTAACAACTAAATTGAGGTCACCACAAATGTACAGATTTCGCCTCAGGCTAGCCTGGCAGTGAGATTCTTACTCTCCCTCCATTTAGTTTCATTTTTATACATTCATTTTTATTATTACATATTGAGGACAATGTGTAGTTTTTTTGGTTAGGTGAAGGTATTTTTATACCTAGCCTTTTGTTTTTATTCTGTCATTTTTATATTTAATTTTTTTTGTGTTTTAGTTCAAACTTCTCCTAGTTGCTTACATGTGAATGAATGTTTGAATTATTTCATTGGTTTCTCTCATGACTGTGTCATTGTGTCTGATTGCTGTTCTCTTTTACATTTGAGTGTCGGTAACGATCAATATCGATGATTTGAAGAGTACTCTTGATGAACGACATGTTTGTGCAAGTCGAACAAGGAAATTTGAAATGCATAAGTCATGTGTAAACTCTTAACATCTCATTTTGACTAGTTGTATTGTCGAAATCAATCTTGTAATTATCGTTGCACGTGAGTTTTACTTGTGGAGTCATGATCAATGATTGTGTTTATTGTGGTGAAATTTACTTGAAATATGTGCAGGGTTACACCTAGAACCTGTCGCTTGGTCCAATTGACTAACTTCTGTGACTGAAGGAAATGATCTTAGGCATGAATTTTTGAGAGTGAACCTAATCGCTATACCTTTGTGTGATCTCCTTATGAGTGTGGGAACCTAGCTTGGCACCATATGAGCCTAACCTTTTCTTTGGATGAAACTTGAGCACAAATGTCCTTATGCTCCGCAACTAAAACCTGTGTGAAGCATTGGTTTGTTTGAGTAGCCAAATTAGGTCAAAAGCCTAAGTTGGGAGTGTGGTATGAATGAGGAAATAAATCAAGCAAGAAGTTTATGAAGCCCATCCTTGGAAACTTGTGTTGAAGAAAAAGACGAAACCCCTCCATTAAAAAAAGAGAGAAAAAGGTGAAAAGAGAAAAAAATGATAAAAATTGTATCCTTTGAGCAACTTTGTGGAAATAAAAAGTGGAGTTCAACGAGATATACCAAAATTTTTGTATGCTTGAATGGGCCAAGAATGAGTCGTGAAAGATAAAAAGAATAAAAGAGAAAAATAAGAAGTGAAATTTCAGCCATGCTTCATCAAGGTAGAAATCACTAAGCCAAAATAACCATACCCGTACACTCAACCCAATTACAAGCCTTGAAAGACCTTTTTTTTTGTCTTGCATGAGTCGAGTGATGTGTTGGTTGGAAATTATGGGTAAGCCTATAGGTAAAATCGTACTTGTTTTTCTCATTGGGAGTGTGAGAGTTGATTTCAATTCCTAAATTGTATTCCTTGATTGGTTTTGTGAGAGCATGAGATCACTTTTTTTTGGGAGGGCATTTGAATACTCTTGTTGGGCATAGATTTGCATTTGAAGTAAGCAATGTGAGCTTGAACTCTATTTGATGATTGCTAGTCACAGTTTGAAACTTTTAGTGCACAATTGAGCATTGCATGTGTGAATTGAACCTTGTGTGCATTCATGTTGAGTCTCAACGATCAATATTTGCAGACATCCATGTAGGCCTGGTTGAACTTGTGTTTTACTTGAGGAAAATAAATTTTTTAAGTAGGGGAGTGTTGATGAATTGGGAATTTCAACTCATTTAGGGCTTATTATTAAATGAATTATTGTCCTCAATGTATATTTTGTGCTCATAACTGATGTTAGTGTGTTGATATTCAGTAACTAATGTTTAAAAACAAGGCAAGGACATTACGATGTGAAAAAGGAGCGAAAATGATGGAAAAGATAAAGAACAGAGAAGTTGGAGCTTGCAATAGCCACTCGGTGACTCGCTGAGTAAGCCTCCAGCATTCCAAATATTCCTGAAATGTAGCCCATGTATCAAGTCAACTTGGCGAGCAAAGGGTGATTCGATGTCATGACGAATGGATCAACGATCTCTATCCTGCTTGCCTAAGCTTCCAGAACAATTGTATGCATGAGCCACAATAAAATGCGAGTTCCACCGAGTCGATCACTAATCCTGACTAACCTCACCAATTGGACTCCGTATTGAGTTTCTGGGAACGTATAAAATAATTTTTCCAGAGAAGAAAAGGATTTACAAGAGAGTGTATCCCCTTGTTTTTGAGAGTTTTCACATTTTTAGATTGATGAACATTCTCCGAGAAGATTTGGATCTTTGATTTGAGGTTTTTGGATTCTAGCTTTAATTTTGGTGTTGGGTATTGCAGATTGTTAACATTTAAGATGGATAATCTTTTTGGTGCCGATGTCTTACTTTTTTCTATGCTTGGCTAAAACCCCTTACCTTAGGGGTGTGATCATTTAGTTGAATGCATTATTTAGCTTATTTGTATTGTTATTTGCTGCATTTAATGTTTTTTTAAAATGTGTTCAATTGTTTGTTTGCGTTTTAATTGATGAACTGATGTTGCAAATTCGGTTTGAGGTTAGTTCTCTATGCTTTCTTGAGAAAGAGGTATAGGTTATAATGAATGATTGATAATTGTATTGATTTGCATCTTTACAACCCAGCTTGAGAAAGTAGGTTAGTTACGGAATTGGGTTGATTCGTATTGCTAGGCTTGTTGAGGTTCGAGGGAACACACTAGAAACATGATAGTTGATCGAGAGATGATTATTGTATTCAAATCCTATCCTACCAATTGAGACTCAACAACTTGTAGCAATTAGTAATAACCCATTATGTGAAATTAGCAATCGATTGATCTCATTCCTAAGGTCCTCACTCTAATCGTTCAAATCTTGTGTTAATCGTTGTTGTTAGAACATGGTTACTTAATCCCGCCCTTTTGATATTGATAACTGAAACTTCGAGATTTATTTTATGTTACACAATCATTTACCTCTACAAAAGACTAAAACATGTCTTTAATTTATAACTAAATTCTTTACTGCATCACTCCCTGTGGGATCAACCCTAACTCATCATTGGGTTTATACTTGTTAGTGACCACCTACATATTGAATCGAAATAACTGTAGTTTAGTGTTATCAATATATATATATATACTAGTCTCTGGGTACATGCGTTGCACTTGTACCCCATATGTCAATAAGTAAAAACTCTTATAAAGTTAAATAAATATTATTTTCAAATGTAGTACCAACTTAACCTCAATTAATCCATCTTACTATTTTCTTCCTTTAAAAATAATGGTGAAATTATAACATTATAATATTAGATCTGTAACACCCTGTATCCGAAAACAAAACTTAATGAAGATTTCCAGAAGTTGCAGGTGCAACCCACGGTTGTTACCCATGGACCATAGGGTGACCCATGGCTCGTGTTGGTGGTCCGTTTTTCACATCTGCAACCATCCCCAGAAATTCAGACAAAAACCATTCTAAGGCATGAGCCATGGACTGACTTGACGGATCGTGGATCCATCGACGGATCATCGATCAGTTCCTAGATCGAGGCCCTCAGAACCTGGTATCTAAAGTCATCGACGAACTGACAGGACAGATCGTGGATCCATCGACGGATTGTCGATCAGTACGTAGGTCGCTTCAGCAGATTTTAAGTCAGGGTCGTTTTGGTCTTTTCCTATTTCATTGGAACCCTAAGCTACGTCGTTTAGGCCCTAAATTATGAGGTTTTAGTCAATTTAAGCCTAGAAACATAACTAGAACTTACCTAAATCAAATCATTAATAAAAACATAGAAACTTAGAGAGTAAGAGGTGAAAAGAGGTCAAGAACCCTAGTTCAAGAATGCAACAAGGTTCCATCAGATTCAACCCCGAAATAGAAAGATTTCTCCGTGGAATTCATCGTCAGGTATGTGGGATTTCACTAGTGGGTTCCTTTCACCCATTAGGTCCCTAGTTTTCAGTTAGTTTCTTGATTCCCTTATTATGACTAGACCTAGGGTTTCTTGAATGTTAGAATTATTGGGTTATTAGCTGTTAGAATGATCCAAATCATATTAGTACGTTAATATTCAGTTTATTGCATGAATTCCAGAACCCTAGCTATGTATTTCTTTAGTTCTTGAATTACATATGCTAGGTCAGATATTTCAGTTATTCAGTTATACAT
>JAJOOD010010636.1:0-11633 GCA_029582525.1 Solanum tacnaense | reverse complement strand
TCCCTGGAGGATTCTAAAGGAGGTGGAGGAGATTAAAAGGGAAAGGAGCACTTTGGCTTCATTGTGGAGCATGTGTTCCAAGAATCCAAGAAAGTAACCAAATAGCAGATAGGCTTGCTAGCTTGAGTCACTCCTCTTCTCAGATGCAGATGCTCAACAATTTCACTGATTTACCATCACAAACTAGAACCCAATGACAGTAGACAGACCATAAAGATCTCCAACAGAAGAAAATCAGAAATTATTTGACCCACCTTGAAACATGGAAATTTTCCTCTAAAAAATGGCTCGGGAACACTGCTCTAAAAGACCTACCCAAGGCTTCACCAATTTGCCAGAAACAAGAGTTCCAGTATTGCCCGAAACAGAGACAACAACATATGGAGCCCCTCCTTCAGAAGGAACACACGGGACTGGGAAATCAATGACGTGATTGCTCTACTTGCAACCCCTAGCATATTTCAACATTAGTGTGCATCAAGCAGACAAAATCATTTGTGGTACATCTAAAAGGGAGGAATGCACAGTCAAGGAAAGTTATGATCTAATGGAATTCTGGAGGATTGGCCTTGGAAGCATGTTGGAGGATCAGGCTACCACTCAAAGTTGCATGCTTGACCTGAACAGCTCTCAATAATGCTTGCTTGACACTAGATAATCTTCGCAGAAGGAAAATTACTCTAGTAAACAGACGTTATTATGCAAACAGAATCTTGAGAGTGTTAGCCACCTATTTTTGCACTGCCCCATCACAACTGATATTTAAAACTTTTTCTTCTCTCAATATGCCCTTTCCTGGAGTATGCCCAGGTCAATCAAGGAGTCAAACATCAGCTGGATCTCTTGGAGAGTTGACAAAGCCATCAAGGAAGTCTAGAGGATATCCCAGCAATCATCTTTTTGGTTATTGGAGCTAACTGGTCACACTTTTTGTAATGTGGCATCTTCCTAATACCATTTCAATAATAATCTTTAACCTTATCAAAAAAAGCTTAATTTTTGAAGATAAATAAACTGTTGGGTATGTTTTGTGGTAGTTATTGTTCCTTTTCTTCAAATTGTTTATCCTGGTTTATATAGTAGTTTGTCATGGCTTCTAACTTACTTTTAATATTTTTTTAGCCGACTACTTTGTTTTGCTTGTCCTTGAGCATAAAACTTGGTATGTTGTTGTTGTTGAAGAAAATGCTCAATTTAATATTTGATTTCATTGTCTATTACTGGTTATGCGAGCTATACTACAGAAATAAAGCAAATTAATGTAATTATAGAGGTAAGGAAGAAGTACCCGTCGAGTATTTTCATGGCAGCCTTACAATGTTCTCGTGGAATTCGAAGCGCCCATAATTTCAAGTGCATATCAAACTTGCTCTCGTCCAGTTCCACCATTTTTACAGGATTGAGAAAGCTCAAGTGTTAAACTTCAATTAATGGAAGATTTCAAATTGCACAGTGGGTTTAGGGTTTTTCTTCTCAATTTGGGAAGAAGAAAAAGAAGAAGTCCCTTTATTTTAAGTTTAGACTTAAAATGATCCTTTATAAATTGAACGGAACATTAATGGTCTCTTAAGTTTGGAAAAAATAGCATATTTAGTACACCCAACCATAAACCGTGATGTTTTTGACGGCGTCCGCTAACGGGACGAGTCGGGTCGTACGGAGCGGGTTGAAATTAAAAATTAAATTGGATGTACGTGGGATAGGGTGAATTTCAGATCTATGTGAGTTTAAAGAAGATTTTTTTTTTCTAAAATTTTATTTTTACCTAAAAATCAAAACAAAAGCAAATAGATGCATGTTTAGAAATGCATTTATGAGTTTATATAAGCGTAGGGAAAAGGCATAAATTATTTTCTTAACTTGTCACGAAAAGTCAGTTACACGTTTAAACTATTGTAAAGACTTATTACACACCTTTACTATTTAAAAATGAATTTAATACCACCTGAGACGCGTATAACACCACTCTCACAGCATGTAGTGTATTACACTCGCTGCCACATCAGTGCCACGTCAAATTTTATAATTTCTTATATTCTTTTTGTTTTCTTTTCTTTATTAATTAACTTTCTTTTTGTTAACTCTATTTTGCACTAATTAATCTCTAATTAATTATTAAAATTCTCTAATAGCTATATCTTTTTTATCACTAAATCCCACCCACTTTATCTCTAATCTCATCGGAGAAATCATTCATTTGAATTTATACAAGAATTTTCTTTGTCTTCTCCGGCGAAGAACAACCAACCCATCACCACCATAAGTCCACCTCCACAACACCATTTGTTCTTCTTATTCGACGAACCATCAACCACCAAACAACCACCACAAAACAGCCACTCAAAATCCAAATCAATCACCAACAAACACCAAACCAGACCCCCTTACCTTATCCCTTTGCGATTTTATTCTTTTGATTTGTTTTACAGGTGTGTCGGCAAGCTCAAAGCTTCAGCCATGGCTCCGATGAAGTTCCAAAGAGCTCCACACTTTCATATCTGAATAACCAACAAATAATCTGAACAACCAACAAATAATCACAACCAACAACACCACTACTATACTCACGTCATTGTGAATCTTTGAGGTTGTGATGAAAAATAAAAAGTTGTGATGAAAATTAAAGAATGAAGAAGAAGAGGGTAATGGGTGGGGATGGAAGATTTTGATTTTTTAATTCTTTTTCTAAAGGGTAATGGGAGGGGAAGGAAGATTTTGATTTTCTTAATTCTTTTTTTAACTTTAATTTTTTCTGATGCGCCAATTTTTTATTTTTTTGCCACGTCAATTTTAGGGAGTAAATAAATTCACTTTTAAGTAGTAAATGTGTGTAATAGATCGTCAGGATAGTTTAAGAGTGTAACTGACTTTTTGAGACAAGTTCAAGGGAGAATATATGTCTTTTCCCTATAAGTGCATTTGCCTCGCAACTATATTGCTCCACATAATTTGTATTATGTTGAACAAAATCGTCTTGTATTTTTGCGATGCTATCTTTAGCAAAATTAAAAGGAGCAGCACCTATTGTGCTTCATTTTTTACCCAAAAATTTTCTTGTTGAAAATATTTGATATGAAATTATGACAAATAGCTAAGAACCTCGTGAATCCATCGTTGTTGAATATTATGAATTTGGGTATCAAAATCTTCAACTAAAGTGCACATTTTATGACATAATTTTTTACGATATTATAATCACATTACGATGTTCCTTTTAAAAAAAGGATCGTTCTCATACTTGTCCATGGTAGAGGATTTATTCACAAAGTAATTTTTTTAAAAAGAAAAAATCTACTCAAAATTGATAGTCTTTCCATACGGAAAAGGGAAAAAAATATTCCTAACTTATTAAATTTGGCTAAAAATAATACCTTCTTTTAATTATTGGATCAAAATATCCTATCAAGGTTATTATTTGACTATAAAGTATTTCTAAACTAATTAAAGTCGCATAGCATTGATTCAAGTTTAATATAATGTGAATTAAATTGTCCTATACATACGTTAAAAGAAAATATATCATCCATTATATTTCACGCTCACAGTTCGATACAAATATCTGAATCAAACTCTTTATATTTAATGATATTGTGTAGTCAAGAATTTGGGGGGGAAGTGCCTTTGGTTTAATATTGTACGTCTTCGCTTTTTCTCTATAGTATAAATAAATATAAAATCAATACATAAAAGTCATTAAGAACATTATAATGTTTTCAAAACGTTCTTTTCTCTCTATTTTATTTTATTTTTCAAAAATATAGAGAGCAAAATTCTTATACATATATTATTAAAACTTGGATCAATCATACAATATCGCAGTGGTTTTTAGTCTCATGACCTAGTCAACAAAAAATACTATTGAGGGAACTTTTGGGCTAATAGGTGTAAGAAGAGTGTTTTTTAACTTCGGACGTATTAAAAGAGATGGGGTGAATCTATAATATACAAAATGATCATTGCAATCCAAATTATTATGATCTCCCAAATCCTACCATCATAATGCATTTAATTTTAAGACATAATAAACATGAAAAGATATTAATAACTTAACTCAACACATATAATATTTATTTGACACAATTTCATAAGTTTCACCACAATATTGAGAAAAGAGTACAAACAACTTGCCATGATACAACAATTAAACACATCAAAGCAATACAAAAAAAAAGTACAAGAAATTAACAAACGTACCATAATAAATCGAAAACATAGGTACAAAGACCATAAACATTTAAACTTTAAACCCTCTCCTTAATAACAAGGAAAGAAATAACCAAACCGAAAAATCCAGCCACCATTGAAGGCAATGAAGTGATTATGGCACTGGAGGATTGCGATGGAGCCGGGGCGGGGCCATGGTGGTGGCCCTCATGAGCTACAACAACAGATACCATGAATATAACACAAGCAACGAAGTTGAATGCAACACTTGAAACTTTGAAAGCCATTGCTTTTTTCGTTTTTCAAGATTCAAATGTTGCCTTCAACTTGTTTTGTTGAGAATACAATTTTTTTTTTTTTGAGATTAAAGTGGATTGTGTTGAGAGTTCTTTGCAAATACTATACTTATATATACTTTATGTTTTTAAGGTGGTACGACTTTTCATAATTGACAAATTCGTATTATCATTCTTTCATTGACTTTTTATTTTTATTTTTTTCCATATATTTATTTTTTGTATGTGGAAATAAAGCAAGTAGCTGGATGGTGGGAGATCATTTCAACAATTTCTAGTAAGAATTGGTTTTTAATTAATACAAGTACATGATCATTTGTACAATGACACCAATAAGTTCTCAATATTTAACTATTTTTTATATATAAAAAAAAACTCATTGAGTTGTAAGAATTAGACAAAGTCCAAATTAAATGACTCGGCCTTCATAGATGGCTTAATGGCCATCAATGAAATGAATTGAGAATTATTAGGTTAGTAAAAATAAAACTACTAGCTAAGTGATTTCTTTTCATCTATCATGTCTTTGATGAACAAACTTATCTAATATTTATTGATTGGATATGATAGGTATCTCATAAATACATTAATTAACATGCATATAAAATAATCCGAACATCACGATTCACGATTATTAAATGAAAAATTCGGTCTTGATGGTTGTTAAGAATGTGAGAACAATAAAAAATAAAAAGGAAAACATACTTCTGATGATGAATGAGAATGACAATGGGATGTTTTATCACTTGGAAAATGGAATATATTCTCACTGTATCGCATTTCATTTCTTGAGAGTTAATTTATATGAATTTTAACCAACATTTATCGATTGGAAGATGGAATATACTCATTATTTTATCAATTGGAAAATGGAATATATTCTCACCTTTCATTTTTATTTGTCACATTTTATTTCTTGCGAGCTAATTTATATGAACTTTGACCAACATTTTAAGATGTATTTTTTCATTATATAATACAAGGAGGAGAAAAGTTGCAACATATTAATATATTTCGTATAGTTTTCAAACATCTGCATTTAAATTTAAAATGTTAAATTAAGCTGGTGTAATTTAGCTCTAAAAACTAATTAAATTAATTCTCAGTAAAAATAAACGCATAAGGGAAAAATTATAATGAATTGTTTATATATTTTTATTACAATGAAACTGAAAGTCAGGGAAAATGTCACAGTTGCCCCTCTACGCTTAAAAAATTAAAATAAATAGTACTGTGTTAATTAAGTCCAATTCTTAATTTATTGCTTCCACGATTGGAAGATTAACTAAAATATATCGATTTGTTTAATTATTTCCGTAACAACTGAGAAAAAATAATTAAAAAGTGGACTCTGTAAAACTAGACAAACAAAAAGAAATTAAGGACTCAGTAAAATAATTAAATTAAATACGTGTAACTATAATTAAATATATTGTCATCATCAACTTAAAAAGTAAAACTTTTATTTTTCATAATATAAGGGGATATTACAAGTACAATCATATGAAAATCAAATAGTACCCTCATCTTTATTTTCTTAATATTTAGGTAATAGTTTGTATATCTTTTTTTTTTTCCCATGGGAGCTAGATTCGAAGGCATAAAAAGAACTTCGATAATTAAACAAAAAAAATCTTCGGCCTGTTTGGAAGGACACAATTTAATTGAGAATTGGTGTAATTTAGTGTAATTACACTCTTTGTCCTGTTTGGTAGACCAACTAATTACTTGGTAAGAGGAAAATTAGGTGTAACTGAAGGGGTGTAATTACACTCCTCAATTTTCAAGGAAGGGTAAGAAATTGACTGAATTTTTTCATATTTTGATGTCTAGGTAGATTTTTATAAACTTGATTTTTGAATTTTCTCATATTAGTTCTTGAGATGAAAATAAATATGAGAAGTTTCAATAATATTCTTGGCATGATAAGTTTCATTTATTTTGTTTGTCATTGTGGCCAGAAGAAAACTTTGTATTCATTAATTAATATAAGTATTAATATTATATATTTATTTAAAATCTGATTTTTTAAAATTTAACTGTGTAATTATATTTGTCCAACTAAATAGGACAAAAGAAATTGCATTGTAATTATACTGTGATAAATAAACAGGTCGTTGTAATTATCAGATTGTGTAATTATTAGACTGGTAATTACTATCCTAGTAATTACATCAATTTCAATTACCTGGTGGCTTTCCAAAAAAACCCTTGAGAAAATTTATTGATACATCTATGGTAATGGTAAGGATGAATTTTATGGCTTTATACGTTTAAAATCTCTCAAAAATTTATCAATAAATTTCATTTAGACATCTTTCAAAAACAATAACTTGTTCCAATTGAACATATGATAAAATGTTCTTATTAGACATATTAAAATTCAAATTTTGAATTTCTTTTTACAAGTATTCTCAAGTGTCTATTAGATAACTAAGTTAACTACAATAAATATGTTCTCTCCTATAATTTATACACCAATCTGAATTGAGATAATCATGAGGTTTTATGATTTATTAAGACTACGTATAATTAAAAAATAATATATTTTAAGTAATTAACTTATTTACGTGGACTTCATAATGAACACAAAAGAATTTCATAATTTGAGCTAAAAGCGCTATATAAGAATATTTTATTATATTTTTAAATATTCAACTAAAACAAATTATAAATTTAAATAGCTAAATGAAATTTACTATAACAATTTTGAAGAATTATAATATTTTATTTTTGGGGTCAAGAAGTAGTGAATACACATTTGTTTTTTCATGAAAGTCAGACGTGTTGGAAGACGTGCCTATAACAAATGACAAATGAATTGGTGATTGGGGTGGCATAGTCAAATCGGCTCTTTCTGATTATTTAATTTTATGATGGACATCCATTAACTAACAAATTATTGTCTTCTTTATAAAGTGGAAAATATTTTTTCGGAATTTTTCCATATTTGCTTGGAAAAATATTTTCTCTTGAAAGATATGAATCGCATAAAAATAAGAAAAATAACATAAATAATTTTCAAGTTCATTATCTTCTTCGTATCATTTCGTCTCACCCTCGTAATGTTTGCTAGTTTAAATATAAATGTTCCAGAAATATTATTATTTTTACTTAGTTATTAAAGACTAGAAAATAAATAAGAATTTTATTTATTTGTTAAGAAAATATAAAATAAAATACTTTTTGTGAAAAACATTTTCCTTCTATAGAATATTTTCTAATTTTTTCAAGTTCTATTGATAAAAAAAATTGAAAAATATTTTCTCTGAAAAAACAAGTTGCTAAAAAAAATGAGGGAAATAATATTTTTAGTGAAAATATAAAAAACAAGTTCGTCTTTTCCAACCCAAAACACCTCATCTTCACTCTCATCCTACTAGGCCTCCCATAGCAGTTCAAAGGCAACAAATTTATATAAACTTAGTACTTTTAATGCGGAGTACAATTGTGTAAAAAAATCATGAAAATCGCAATAAATAATAAATATACTAAAAAAAAACTCTTTAAGAATGATTATGAACCCATATCTTTAATATGTAGTAACTCACATCTTTTTCAATGCTTAAAATCTTTAAGATTGGACTCGTAAAGCAAAAATCTCTGGATCCATTTTTATCTACTTTTAACGCGGAGTATAATTGTGTAAAAAAATCATGAAAATCACAATAAATAATAAATATACTAAAAAAAAGAACTCTTTAAGAATGGGTATGAACCCATATATTTAATATGTAGTAACTCATATCTTTTTCAATGCTTAAAATCTCTAAGATTAGTCTTATTTAGCGACGATTTTCTGTTAGCTACGAGTGAAATAGCGATGAATTAGCAATAAGGTTAGTAGCTAATTCAGTTTTTTTTTTTAAATAGTGTTACGAAGATAAGTAAAATCCTCACTTATTTTCTTTAAAAATATTTCCTTTAGTATCGAATACACCATAACTTATGGTCCCTAAGTAGTCAATCTACTATATGGTCCTTCGATGTGAATAAAAACGCTTCAACGTTGTTCGGGAAATGAAATATTAAAACAAAACAAATCAATGGTTATTCAACTTTGTACAGTCATTTTTCCACAGGATTTTAAGAAGAAATAGAATTCTTTCAAAATTTACAAAGTTTAAAAAGGAAATTCAATATTTCAAAAAATTTAAGATTTGGTCAAGTTTAAGCCTAATCAGGACCGGACCAAGTTTAGTTCAACTCACTCAGGCTCAATTGTCAGGTTTACACCAGAGCCATGAAATTGCGATACATAGAAACTATATAAGCCGATAAACAAGTGATTTATACAAGTAAGATCTCTTACTACAATTATTTAAATCTTAATCGATCTTGTTTAAATTGACCATAAACTTGCTTATGGATTCCGATTGTTATAAAAATAGTAAAGTTGTCTTGTCACAAATTTTGATAATCGCCATAAATTGGCTATCAAATCCTGATGATTATGAAGGATCTCTATAAAGTTTATGACCTCACCACAAATTTTAACGATCGTTAGAAATTAGTCATTAGACTTTAATGATTTGATGAATCACCATAAAACTTATGTAGAAATTCCAACATGTTTTTGTTTCAAAATTAGTCCAAACTAGTCGAAATAAACTCTAAGTGACTCAAAATTTGATATCCAACCTTTTAATATCAATTTTAATAATTTTTAACGGTTAAATTCAGCCAAAATCTAAAAATATTTAGTCACTTTATTTTCTTCAATAATCAAGCTCAATAAAATATAGCAATTGTATTTTTCAAGTTACTTCAACCAATTCAATAAAAAAAAAACCCACAAATGACTAATAGGTCTTCAATTATCTAAAGCACGTATGAAGAAGATAGATAAGAAGGAGAAAAAGAAGAACAAGACTCTGGCTTGTTTCACTTAACTTCTAAATCAGCTTATTTTGAAATTAAAAAAAAAATGGCGAAAAATAATTTATATTTGATCAATAAATTTTATAAACACCTTTGAGCAGCAATTAAATATGGCCAATCTTTTTCAAAATGCTTCTAAGTGCAATTTTCTCAAAATTACTTTTCAAAAAAGTTTTTTTGGAAAATAAAAAATATTTTTTTAGCTTCTGAAAAATAATTTCAGTTAGTTTTCTTACATACATCATTTCTAATAGTATATTAGTATATGCATAGTTGCTACTTTGGCCATTTCATTAAACAATATGCACTATTTTATAAATTTTAGACCCTGCTTGCCTGGATTCCAATATCTAGAATTTAATTATCAATAAAAAATTTGTGCATGAAAATTAAAGACAGATAGTGTCTTAACATTATCTAATACTACCATTAAAAAAGGGCCCATAGTTCCCAAATTATGTCTTAGTGGGATAGATGACAAATCCACTTACACAAATAATTTGAAGTGTTGTCCATGAAATCATTAAAAAAAAAATTTTAATTTTTCTTGGTTAACAAAGATATTATTTAAGTAGTTAATTGAAATTATAGAATATAATTCAATTAATTAAATAGAGTGTATCTAGAACAAATTATACCTAATTTTGACTTCATGTATCTGGACGCATCAAAATCTGATAAAATTCATAATATTACAAAT
This sequence comes from Solanum tacnaense, assembly GCA_029582525.1. NCBI lineage: Eukaryota > Viridiplantae > Streptophyta > Magnoliopsida > Solanales > Solanaceae > Solanum > Solanum tacnaense. Next base: position 1,592 of record JAJOOD010010636.1, on the reverse strand, counting down.
TAGAGTATATCTAAGCAATTAGCTCCTAAACTAGTGAAATTTCCGTTACTAACAAATATTATCTCAACAATATTAGAAGTTCATATAAATTGTACTTCCTGAATGGCATATGGACAACATTTCTCTACAAATTATCTAATCCCAATTCTTTACCCATGAGTTAGTTAGCTATATTTCTATAGGGTAGGTGTATAGTCTATGTTGCATGATCAACATAAAAAATGAAATGTAATATTTAATTTTCTGCGTGTGGACAAAATGTAAACAACCAGGTTAGTTATACATAGGATTTACAAATATTCCTTCATTTTTTTAATATAATGGTGGTGTTTGCGTCTTATTTCGCATAAGATACGTGATAACTTTCATCAGCACAATCCACTAAAAATACATATATAAAAAAAATCACCTAATATTTTTTTCTCTTTATTGAAACTAAATTTTAGTGTCATGCAATTGGTCTTAATTAAAACTAAGCGCACCATATATATTTCGAAACTTGATAACTTGTTCATAATTTTACTATATCAAGATCATGAAATATTGTCACTCCCCGAGCCTACACCCTGGACGTTGCTGACACTCGAAGACCATTGCTGGCCTCAAGCGAACCCTTGGCCTGACTTACTTAACTCAGCGGAAGACTATATGCAATAAGAAAGGAATTCAAATGCTAAACAACTTAACTGTCTCAAACTGAACTCATAATGTTTTAAAAATAAACATTTAACTTAGCCAAAATGGCAACTCAAATCTGAACATAAGTCAATAAAAAAATGATGACGAATGAACTAATATCTGACGGACTATCTATGAAGCCTCTAAAATAACTGAGATGGATGTCGGGACAGGCCCACAACATCCTAATGAACTATCTAATACTGAAAGTAAACAAAAGGGATCCTCCAGAATGCGAAGAGACTCACCAACAGACTCTGAACTGCTCACTGGATCAACGATGCGCTGGATGCCGATCCTAGTTACCTGCGTCTGCATCATAATACGATGCAGGCCAACTGGCATCAGTACATTGAATGTACGAGTATGCGAGTTGGAATGCTAAAACAAGATATAGGCTTGAAAGAATTCTGAAAGGAAACACTTACCTGACTCTTCTCAACTTCTGAATAACTCAAGTACTCAAATATAAAGCAATGAAGCACATGCAATATATATAAAGCTTATAAAACAGTTGCAACCAACTTAGTTCGTTAAAGATAAAGCAATAACAAACTCAACTTTACGCATATAAGAAAATAATATGGTTTATGTGGGAGATTCTCTAACCGACAACCACCACTATGAGCCTAAGTGGTGATACATCGTTCTTACCATCACGCTGCCAGACTGTCCTATACTTTGCCGTCATATAGAACTACTTAACTTAGTGGATCCACTAACTTAACTTATGTGATCATCTAAAAAACATGACCCATTAATACCCATGATGGCTACATGGTTTACGGAGACTTGAGTTAATATGAACTCGCATCCCCATATCGGTGCTCAATACTACTCCCAAAAATATACTTAGCTCATATGTTTTAAAACAACTTCTTTCTTTGGTTTGAGATAATTACTCAAAACTTAGC
>JAJOOD010010635.1:0-21195 GCA_029582525.1 Solanum tacnaense | reverse complement strand
ATTTTGCAAGAATGAACCCCCCGAAATTTCATGGCTCCAAAGTGGAGGAAGATCCTCAAGGGTTTATAGATGAGGTTTATAAGGTACTTGCTATTATAGGGGTGACTTCGGAAGATAAGGTGGAGTTAGCCGCTTACCAATTGAAAGATGTTGCTCAAGTGTGGTATGATCAATGGAAGAATAGAAGGCCAGTAGGAGCGGGTCCCATAGAGTGGGAATTGTTTAAATCAGTGTTTCTTGATAGGTTCTTTCCCCGAGAGTTGAGGGAAGCTAAGGTGGAAGAGTTCATTAACCTTCGTCAAGGAAGTATGAGTGTAAAAGAGTATGCCCTAAAGTTTACTCAATTGTCCAAGTATGCTCCAACTATGGTGACAGATTCGAGGGATAAAATGAGTAGATTTTTGACGAACGTGTCCAACTTGGTAGAAAAAGAATGTCGTACAGCAATGCTCCATCATGATATGGATATCTCACGACTTATGGTGTACGCTCAACAAATTGAGGAATCAAACTTAATGGAGGAGTCAAGGGAGAAAAAGAGGTCTAGAACGGAGGATGATAACCCCTCCCATGCAAGGTCCGATGGACATGATCGCCCTAGGGATATATAAAAGTTCCCCAAGCAAGGTCCCTCAAGTACTCTTAAGTTCAACCAAGAAAGGGTGTCTAACCCTAAGCCTTAAGGAGATAGTAGTGGGGTTCTATTGCCGGGATGTAGTAAGTGTCATAAGAGACATGTGTCACGACCTAGGGGTACTCTCTAGACGTAACATGGCATAGTTGACCCCAAAGGGGTCACATACAAGCCCTTAGCACATGCTTAACATAAGATGATTGAAAATACGGGAAAATTTAAAACTTTCTTTCGATCCACACAATCGAAAATATTTTCATAAACAAGCGGAAGTCTTTACTAAACCTTTGTCTCAAACATCTATTTAAAACTCATGAATTAAAGTCTTGGGACGCACCACATACAAAGTCTAAAATATAAAGAAAAGACATAAGGGAAATATAGGTTCGTCCTCGAAGCTATGAGGACTCACCAAATCTTCAATTCTTCTTGCTTCCTAGAAACCTAGCCTCCAAAGAAACTCAATCTCCTCAACCCTACATTTGATTATAATGTAGACAATATGCGTTAGTACAAAATGTACCAAGTATGAAAGTTAGCACAACATCATAAGAGCATCTCAAATGGTTAGTCAACATAAGACATAAGCACAAGAGATAATAATAGATTCATCATAGTCATAGCCAAAATCTCCAATATAAGCATCACATGAACACTAGTCAACATAAGACATAGTTAATAAGAATAGGAGATAAGTCATAACAATATAAGCACAACTGACTCTTGGTCATAAATACCATAATAGAACCATTCTCAAGTAACCTCAAAAGCATACAAGTGCAAAGCATGAATATCATCCCATAATACCACCCAAGCCAAGTAACCCTTTTTGGTCATCCTAATCATGGTCTATAGGCATAGTTAAGTCTTAAACCTTTCTACCATAAGGGCATCATACTCCTAAGTAACTTCAAAGCACACTTGTGCAATGTATTAAAGACATCCCATAATACCCTCCACACTAAGCATAACCTTCAAGTCATCCTAGTCATATTCACCCTCCTTTAGTATCTCTATTGGTTTACTTCATGTAGACAAAAGGAATTATTACTTCTAGTCAATCCTATCTTGGAAGGCATCTATAGCAACAATCTATCAAGCATCACTCATGTAATACAACACTCATAAGGTAACCTTTAGTCATACTTGTGCAAGGCATGAGTAGCATCCCATACTTCCACTCATACTAAGTACTTCTTTAGGTCATCATACTCATGTTCCTTAACTTAGACGCTAGCCCTTGTTTTAAAGCATGGAACACTAGGAGACACTTTACTAAGTCTATCTTAGTTCCTTCTTGTTTGAACCCTAAGAGATACTATACTAGGTACAACTTAGTTCATCATATAGGAATTTCTAGGTAATACTACTTTAAAGAACAATCTAAGTTCATTAGACTTGAACTCTTGGAGATGCTACTTAAAGCATAATCTTAGTTCATTATAAAGTTGGATCCTATGAGATACTTCTTTTAGCATGTCTAGGTTCATTATTATTATTATGGACTCTAGGAGCCACTACTCAAACATATCTAAGTCCATTTATACTCTTGAACATTATGAGGTCCTTCACTAACTTGTCTTAGTCCCTCATTACTTAGAACCCTAGGATATACTACATTAAGTACATCTTAGTTCATTAAGCTTGAATTCTAGGAGACACTATTTAAAGCATACTCTTAGTTCATTTTGTTTGGTCTCTAGGAGATGCCCCTTCAAGCATAATCTTAGACCATTATTTGCATTGGACCCTGGGAGATTCTACTTTTGGCATAATCTTGGCCCATGAGGTTTGAACTCTAGAAGATGCTACATTTAGTACAATCTTAGTTCATTACCAATATTGTTTAATTAGGATATAGCCTTAACTGGCATGAGAACATATGATCTCTCATTGTGTAACCCACACCATCAAGTGTTGGTCCATTTGCCAAGGTGGAACCGGTTTGTTAGCTTTGTCGGATTCACTAGCTAACTTCCTACGAGGCATGTAGTTATGGGATACAAAGATTGCTTCTAGAAACCTAAACTCCACTAGGTGAGGTTTCCATCTCATGAGACATACTTGGGGAAATCAATAATCTTCTAGGTGAGAGATCCCATGTGGGAAGCCCAAACTACGCTAGGTGGGAACCTCAATGAAAGCCCAAACACGTCTAGGTGGGAACCTCCATCTCATTTCAATATCCTCTCGCTGCTAGGCATAAATCCCACAAGATAATCATTAAGTCTCTACTTGGACTCAAGTAAATGGAAAGGTGTTCTTGACCGCCAACCCATTCTAATACCTCTTTTAGACCATGTGTGAGCAACTATCACAATCCATGACCTAGGTATAAAGGCTCTCTAGTCTTAGGTTCAATTAGTTAGGAGAAGTCCTTCAACCCTAGAACCATTACTATGTGAGAAGTCTTTCATGTTAAGTTCATATCCATACCTAGGATCATGTCTAGAATTCTTCATTAGACAAGTATATCATTGTGACCTAAGTGATTCTATCACTTCCTACCGTCTATGATTCATAAGGTGATCTAGGTAGGTAAAGGTCTCTCAACACAATTCTATTCATTATCCTTGGATTAATATGTGGATTTTACTCTTAAAGCCTTAGGATCTTAAGTTGATCATATTAGCTTCTTGCTTAAGCCCTTATGATCGTTATTCATGACTATGACTCCTCAATCTCAAAGACTCTACAACATAGAAGCATATTATGAACCTAAATTACAAGACATTCAATCACATTCTTTGATACTAGGTGATCTTAGTCCTAATTTGCCTTAGAGGTTCAATTTCATCATTACAAGTCAAGATCAATCATGTAGTATAGAGTCTAATTTAATTCATGTCTAGGTATTCATAATCTTGATCAATTACTACACTCAAGAACCTTCAACCTTGCCTCTAATGGCATCAACCCACAAACATCACATTCATCAACTTAGGTCATGGTTTACCATAAAAACACATGAAATCATAATAATATCATTAAAAAAAGATAATTCAATCATATTTGGATGTTATCCACTAGATTGGAATCAGATCCAAGCCCTACCCACAATGCAATCACAACCCTAACTAGAATTGGGTTTTTGAGTTCACAATTGGGGGAAATCTATGGGGGATCCATGGGTGGAAGAACCCATGGATGAATAAGCTTCACATACCTTCAATCAAAGCCCTATACAAAGCTTGAATCAATGGGGAAAATCGCCTGCCCTCTTCTTCTTCTTCTTCTTCTTCTCCTCCTTCTTCTTCTCCTCCTCCTCCTCCTTCTCCTCCTCCTCCTCCTACTCCTCCTCCTTCTTATTCTCCTTCTCCTTCTCCTCTTCCTCTATTTTAGAGAGATTATTTTTGGGGTCGTTAGATGAATGACTTAAAGTGGTTAGTTTAGGGGTCTATTAACTATTTAGAGGTGGTTATCTAACTATCTAACCGACCCCCCCCCCCCAAGACCTTAATTAATTAACTAATCAAATCCCAAATACCCAACTTAAAATTAAAATGCTGAAAATTTGCAGCATTCACGACCTCACCATCCACGGACCGTAGATTGATCTACTGTCCGTGGTTTGGTGTCGTGGTTTGGGTCAGAGACTCATATTTTGCAGGCCTGTGCAGGACTGATCCATTCCCATGACCCACGAGCCATAGATTGATCTACTGGTTTGCAACTGTGAACCGCCAAAAGTGGACTGTTTTGGGGTCCTCCTCAAGGACCCCTTGGGTGGTCCTTGGGGAGTCATACCCGGACGTTTAACCCCTAAACATGTCATTCTAAGTAGGGGAGTCATTTATTTTGATTTTAACCCTCATACAACACTCCAAAACTCCACTACAAGACTCTACAACACACTAGTTCAACTCACTAGTTTTCGGGCTTTATAGTCGTATCTTGACGTTAAACCCCTAAATTCCTCAACCTTCACTCGAGAAACCATTTAACAACACTTAATCAATCTTCCAACTTCAAACTCACATGTGAGGCTCTAGTTTCACATACTGGATTCCGTCAAGCATTAGCTAAGTCTTACTAGTTTTTACGGGGTGTTACATTATCCCCCACTTGAGAACATTCGTCCTCGAATGACCTTTAAACATTTCTTAAAGTATAAAATCTAACTTAGCAGCCCAATATGCATGCACTACATCTAGTATGCACACAACAAAGGAAAAACTCCACTTCAAAACCAAACTCACTCAATGTAATTCAAGGGAGTAGGAACTACTCCTACAAACCAAAAAATGCATCAGTTCCTATTTCTACTCTGTTTTTTAAGGAGGAACTAACATCCCCTAACTAAAACATGCTCAACATGAACTCATGGAGCCTAAATGCAAAATATTTCTCAAAAGGCATTCATCATTCATGGAGGCATCTTTCAACTCCAAAACCAGGTCATGCTCTTACTCAACTCATGAAGTCTATATGCAAGTTCTACAAATGCACTACAACATGAGACACCTAATGCATATAAATCATTTCTACCAAGACCTAAGTAATTTCATGAAATGCATATAAGGAAATCATGGCAACACATAAGGCACACAATAATCCTACTAGATAGGCACACTATCCCCCACTTGGGGGTAAGCCTACACAACTTTTCTAAACATCATGCATACTAAAAATAACTTCAAAATCCAACATAACAAGTCTTAAAAGACAAGAAATCTGGAAATTTTACAAAGGCATGAAACACATACCGGAAGGGACATGAGGAGATCACTCTTGATTGGAGAGCATAAAACCTATGATTACTTGGGAGCATTGGACTTGACCTCCCTCCCTTTATCCCTAAGGATTGGACAATCTCTCTTCTTGTGACCCTCATCACCACAACCATAGCACCCTTCCTTTCCGGCTAGACACTCACCATAATGCTTTCTCCCACACTTGGAGCAAGTAGGCTTAACCAACACGGATTCACTATTACTCCCTCTTAGAGGCTTAGGTTTAAACACCCTCTCTTGATTGGAAAACTTTTGTTGGGTCCTAGGTTGATCATATCCCTCGGAGCTAGAATTGGAGAAATCCCCATCATTGGTTCTAGGTCTCTTAACTTCCCTATTTTTCTTCCTAAGCCCTGACTCCTCAACTTGTTGAGCATGTACCATCAACCTTGAGATATCCACGTTGTCATGGAGCATTTCTGCTCGGCATTCTTCTTCAATAGCATCAGACACACCGGTAACAAAGCGACTCATCTCATCCCTTGGATTAGACACCAAAGAGGGGGCATATTTGGACAACTTAGTGAATTTTAAGGAGTATTCTGTGACACTCATACCCCCTTGGCGAAGGTTGATGAACTCCTCAACTTTGGCTTCCCTCTTCTCACGGGGGAAGAACCTATCAAGAAAAGCCTTCTTGAATACTTCCCAATTTATGGGACCCACCCTTATGGGCCTATTGTCCTTCCAGTGTGTGTACTACACTTGGGCCACATATTTCAATTGATACCCGGCCAACTCGGCTTTCTCAATAGAGGTGACCCCCATTGCTTCCACTATCTTGTAGACCTCCTTTAAAAACTCTTGTGGGTCTTCATTCATTTTGGAACCCAAGAAGATAGGGGTGTTCATCTTAGTAAAATCTCTCAACCGTGAGGCCATGGTACTCACATTGGGCTCTACCCGGGGCCAAACTTCTTGGTTGGCTTGAGCCGTTTGGGAATGAGCTTGAGTGGTGACGGCTTGAGTTTGAACCGTCACGAGTTGGGTCAAAGTTTGAAAAGCCGCCCTTATCTCCACATTAGTCATGACCCCTTCATCATTAGGAATTTGAGGAGGAACTTGGAGAGGAACCTCTTGCTCCTCATCACCTTCCTCATTTCTCCTAACATTAGCCCTAGTATTAGCCATCACCTGAAAAAACATACGGTAAAGGTTAAAAGAAAAACCTACTAGATCTAAACTCTATAGCACGTCTTAGAGAATGAAGAAATGAAGTTTTCCTAACGTCCTATAGCCTCTCAGTCATAGATGTGTAGCAACGCACACCGATGAACAAGACTCTACTAGACGTGGTTTGAGACATCCTAAGATTTATCCAAAAACCTTATGCTCTGATACCAAGTTCGTCACGACCCAGGGGTACCCCTTAGACGTAACATGGCGTAGTTGACCCTGAAGGGGTCACATACAAGCCCTTAACACATGCTTAACATAAGATAATTGAAAATATGGGAAAATTTAAAACTTTTTTTCGATCCACACAATCGAAAACATTTTCATAAACAAGCGGAAGTCTTTACTAAACCTTTGTCTCAAACCATCTATTTAAAACTCATGAATAAAAGTCTTGGGGGACGCACCCCATACAAAGTCTAAAATATAAATAAAATACATAAGGGAAATATAGGTTCTTCCTCGAAGCTACGAGGACTCACCAAATCTTCAAGTCTTCTTGCCTCTTAGAAACCTAGACTCCAAAGCAACTCAATCTGCTCAACCCTACATTTGATTAGAATGTAGGCAATATACGTTAGTACAAAATGTACCAAGTATGAAAGCTAGAACAACATCATAAGAACATCTCAATTGGTTAGTCAACATAAGGCATAAGCATAAGAGATAATAATATAATCGTCATATTCATAGCCAAAATCTCCAATATAGGCATCACATGAACACAAGTCAACATAAGACATAGTTAATAAGCATAGGAGATAAGTCATAACAATATAAGCACAACTGACTCTTGGTCATAAATACCATAATAGAACCATTCTCAAGTAATCTCAAAAGCATACAAGTGCAAAGCATGAATAGCGTTCCATAATACCACCCAAGCCAAGTAACCATTTTTGGTCATCCTAATCATGGTCTATAGACATAGTTAAGTCTTAAACCTTTCTACCATAAGGGCACCATACTACTAAGCAACTTCAAAGCACACTTCTGCAATGCATTAAAGGCATCCCATAATACCCTCCACACTAAGCATAACCTTGAAGTCATCCTAGTTATATTCACCCTCCTTTGGTATCACTATTGGCTTACTTCATGTAGACATAAGAATTATTACTTCTAGTCAATCCTATCTTGGAAGGGATCTATAGCAACAATCCATCAAGCGTCACTCATGTAAGACAACACTTATAAGGTAACCTTTAGTCATACTTGTGCAAGGCATGACTAGCATCCCATACTTCCACTCATACTAAGTACTATTTTAGGTCATCATACTCATGTTCCTTAACTTATAGGTTAGCCCTCTTTTTAAAGCATGGAACACTAGGAGACACTTTACTAAGTCTATCTTAGTTCCTTCTTGTTTGAACCCTACAAGATACTATACTAGGTACAACTTAGTTCATCATATTGGAACTTCTAGGAAATGCTACTTAAAGCACAATCTAAGTTCATTAGACTTGAACTCTTGGAGATGCTACTTAAAGCATAATCTTAGTTCATTATAAAGTTGGACCCTATGAGATATTTTTTTTAGCATGTCTAGGTTCATTATTATTATTATGGACTCTAGGAGGCACTACTCAAACATATCTAAGTCCATTTATACTCTTGAATATTATGAGGTCCTTCACTAACTTGTCTTAGTCCCTCATTACTTAGAACCCTAGGATATACTACATTAAGTACATAGTTCATTAAGCTTGAACTCTAGGAGACACTACTTAAAAGCATACTATTAGTTCATTTAGTTTGGTCTCTAGGAGATACCCCTTCAAGCATAATCTTAGACCATTATTTGCAGTGGACCCTAGGAGATGCTAGTTTAGGCATTATCTTAGCCCATGAGGTTTGAACTCTAGGAGATGCTACATTTAGCACAATCTTAGTTTATTACAAATCTAGTTTAATTGGGATATAGCCTTAACCGACATGAGAACATATGATCTCTCATGGTGTTACCCATACCATCAAGGGTTGGTCCACTTGCCAAGGTGGAACTGGTTTGTTAACTTAGTCGAATTCACTAGCTAACTTCCTACGGGGCATGTAGTTATGGGATACAGAGATTGCTACTAGAAACCCAAACTCCACTAGGTGAGGCTTCCATCTCATGAGACACACTTGGGGAAATTAATGCTCTTCTAGGTGAGAGATCTCATATAGGAATCCCAAACTATGCTAGGTGGGAACCTCCATCTCATTTCAATATCCTCTCGGTGCTAGGCATAAATCCCACAAGATAATCATTAAGTCTCTACTTGGACTCAAGTAAATGGATAAGTGTTCTTGACCATTGTCACGACCCGAGAGCACCCCCTAGTCGTAACTAGCACACTCGACCTCTCAGAGGTCTAATACAAGCCTCTTAGCATTCAGTCATCGCATAGATACTAAAAACCATAAGTAATTAAAAACTTTTTTCACACATGAAGATACTTTCATTAAATAACAAGCAGAAGACTTTCTAGACTTTATACATGATGTCTCAAAACCATCTAATACTTGAATACAATAATGGGACTAAGCCCATACAAGACTTAAACAAAATACTAGAAATACATCAAAGGAATATGTAGGGTATTGTCCTCGAATCTATGAGGACTCGCCAAGTCTTCATCGTCAACACTTAGAAACCTATCAAGTAGCCATGACATTTCACCATCTCCCAATCCCTACACTTTAGTCAAAAAGGGAAAGAAAGGGGTTAGCACAATTAAGTACTAAGTATGGAGACCATGCAAAAACATGCTTCAACAGACATTTACAAGGAATATATGCTTTCATATCATTTTGATAAAACCTTCACTTCACAAGTATAAGAGACATAATACAAGTCAACATTCACATATAAGACCATAGCCAACCATACATTTACTCAACATATATCCATATACAACCCATGCTTAACTTTAAAAGAACACATGCCATTTCATTACCATAGGACCTCTACCTAATATAACCTTAACACACACTTGAGTGAGACAAGAAGTGACCACCCATACAACCTTTTCAAGCACACTTAAGTGTTCCTCAAGATTACCTTAGATAAGGACATTTCCTTTACAACATAACATCAATAGACCAACATTCTTTAAGAAACCATTTAGGAGACATTCAAGTACATAAAGGGACTTTCACATAATAGTCGTTAGACTTAGGGAACTCACTTTGGTATCTTCTAGGCCTACTCGTGCCATGTATAGGTAGCATCCCATACTACTACCTACACTTTGTAGAACCTATCCAATAGCTAGAGTGCACATCCCATATGATGGGAATATAGGCATCAACTGACATAGACCATACTAGCAAGGTATGGAATTCGGTGTCATAAGACCACACACCGTAGAAGGTGTTCTACTTGCCAAGGGTAGAACTAGTAAGCAACCCATGTAGACACATGGTTTAGGGGATGTCCAAGGAAGTTCATTGTGCCTAATCTCATAATCAACTAGGCCACTTTCCTAACCACATCCACTCGGTGCTAGCCTTATTTCCCATAGAGTATTCAATCACATATGTACTAGAGAGGGTTCCTTTTGTAGTTCAACCAACTCATAGTACCTCTTCCCAAGAAAGGCCCCATTTCTTAGTGAATCTAGAGGTTCATAAGGATTTCTCATTTGACTTTCTTAGATAAGGATTCTCATGTCCTTTCGGCTCCATCCATCTTTAAGTCTATCATTTCACTCAAGAAGGGAACATCACCCTAAGGCCCATCCTTCAAGGTTATACATTTACTTAGGAGTCTAGACTTATGAAAGGGCACCATGCTCAGGTCTACCGATTCAAGTCTTGGCCTAGAATTCCTCTTTTAGCATTTATAGGAAGAGCTCCATTACTAAGTCATAGCCCAACCAAACATTCATATATATAATCAAGCTTTCATGACACAAGACAAGATACTCAAGTCTAGAATATGAGCTACAACATCATCTTATAAAGACTCATCATACTCCATCATCACCACATATCACCATTTCAAAGAAGCATGCTTTCATATTAGCATATTAACACTTTATACAATATCACATTAATACCATTAGAACATCTTCACATTATAGCATCACACAAACTTTACATATAGCTTCATATAGGACTTTACATATAGCCTCATATAGAACTTTACATATAGCTTCATTTATATATAATAACACAACAATACAACAATACTCCTATAATGCCCTCCATGGCCACAGTCATAATTCAAAAGCAACAAGCAACACTTCCACCAAATGTGGATCCAACCTAAGAAGCAATTATAGCAATATTAATAGATCAAGCCATTTTACCACCTTTCAAAGGCCATAAGCCACAATACTCAATTCCATGCCAATTATACAATATTCATCAAGTAAGGTCAACTTACCCTCTTTCCATAGCTATCTTCATCATCCTAATATTCCAAATATTAACAATACAATAACATTGATAATAACAACATTCAACTATACAAGCTAAGCTAAACAATATCCAATAACCAACATAAAGGCTAAATCCCAATTTATGACCATTCAAGGCTACTACCTCACATTATACAATTCAATAACAATTTCTAGAAATTCAACATAGCTAAGATCATATAAGAACAGCCCACATGAAACCACTCAATAATCCTTCATTAATTACTCAAAATCAATAGACCCACTTTAGGCCAAATTTAAAGAATTTGAGAAGACATGGGTTCATGAAGATTTCTTTCTTAAAACCATCAATAATCATTAACAACAACATAAAACATCATTTAAAATCATTTAATGCAAGAACCCATGCTTAGAATTTGAAATAGGGTTTTGTGTATTTGAAAAACCTTGAAAACCTTTTTGATTGGGCTCCTTGAAAGAAAGAATAATCAAGGATAAAGGATCCCCATACCTTAATCATCAAGAACCAAAATAAATTGAAGAATAAATCAGTAGCCACCATCAACCCTAGCTCCATCTTTCACCTTGAGGTTCCATGGGATTTTGAGAGAGTTTTGAGAGAGGGAGGGTTTTGAATTTAGGAGAATGACTTTAAAATAGACTTTAAATGTTTAAATATACTTAAAATACCTAAAAACACATAAAACATTTGTCAATACACTTATTAGAACTAGGGGTGAATTTACCAACTCACCCCTAAGTTGGCAGAAAATTCTGCAGATTAAAGTCACGTTTGACGCCCACAAACGACGGACCGTCAACTGAGTGACGCCCCTTCAATGGGGTCTGTCATTTGTGATTGCAGCTCACCAACATGCAGAGCTTCAAGGCTTGGTCGACGCCCATGGTTGACGGGTCGTCAATCAGTTGACTGGCCGTCAACTTAGGTCGTCGTTTGCCACTGCCCAGGCAGCTTCAAGGCTAAGGATGGGTCCTCCTCAAGGGCTCCTCGTAGGTCCTTGGGGGAGTCGTACCCACACGTTTAAACCCCAAAACCCATGTTCAAACCCATAGGGTAATCCCCACATGTTTCACACCTCAAATGACACATCAAATTCACCCACAACACACAAAACACACTAGCACCACATACAGGTCTAGTCTTCGAACGTCCCTTGACGTTTGACTTTAAAACTCACTAAGCCACCCATATAAAGTCATGACTCATCATATAAACAAGTTACACACTGCCTCACACCAACACACACTAATTTACACCATAAACACCACATAACCAACCATCAAAACACATGAGAGGCTCTAGTTCACCTAGTTCATTTTTAGGGTCCTTACAACCACCAACCCATGCTAATACCTCGTTTAGACCATGTGTAAGCAACTATAACAATCCATGACCTAGGTATAAAGGCTCTCTAGCCGTAGGTTCAATTAGTTTGGAGAAGTCCTTCAACCCTAGAACCATTACTATGTGAGAAGTCTTTCATGATAAGTTCATAGCCATACTTAGAATCATGTCCAGAATTCTTCATTAGACAAGTATATCATATGAACTAAGTGATTCTATCACCTCCTACCATCTATGATTCATAAGGTTATCTTGGTGGGTAAAGGTCTCTCAACAAAATTCTATTCATTAGCCTTGGATTCATATGTGGATTTTACTCTTAAAGCCTTAGGATCTAAAGTTGATCATATTAGCTTATTGTGACTATGACTCCTCATTCTCAAAGACTCTACAACATGGAAGCATATAATGAATCTATATTACAAGACATTCAATCACATTCTTTGATACTAGGTGGTCTTAGTCCTAATTTGCCTTAGAGGTTCAATTTCATCATTACAAGTCAAGATCAATCATGTAGTATAGAGTCTAATTTAATTCATGTCTAGGTATTCATAATCTTGATCAATTACTACACACAACACTGATTTAGGAAAATCACTCAAGAACCTTCAACCTTGCGTCTAATGGCATCAACCCACAAACATCACATTCATCAACTTAGGTCAGGGTTTACCATAGAAACACATGAAATAATAATAAAAATATCATTAAAAAAAGATAATTCAATCATATTTGGATGCTATCCACTAGATTGGAATCAGATCCAAGCCCTACCCACAATGCAATAACAACCCTAGCTAGAATTGGGTTTTTGAGTTCACAATTGAGGGGAATCTATGGGGGCTCCATGGGGGGAAGAACCCATGGATGAATAAGCTTCGCATACCTTCAATCAAAGCCCTAAACAAAGCTTGAATCAATGGGGAAAATCGCCTAAGGTTGCTGCCTTCTTCTTCTTCTTCTTCTTCTAGAGAGATGATTTTTGGGGTCTTTAGATGAATGACTTAAAGTGGTTAGTTTAGGGGTCTTCTTCTTCTTCTTCTTCTTCTTCTTCTTCTATTCTAGAGAGATGATTTTTGGGGTCTTTAGATGAATGACTTAAAGTGGTTAGTTTAGGGGTCTATTAAATATTTATAGGTCGTTATTTAACTATCTAACCGACCCCCCCCCCCCCAAGCCCTTAATTAATTAACTAATCAAATCCCAAACACCCAACTTAAAATTAAAATGCTGAAAATTTGCAGCATTCACGACCTCACTATCCACGGACCGTATATTGATCTACTATCCGTGGTTTGGTCTCGCGGTTTGGGTCAGAGACTCATATTTTGCAGGCCTGTGCAGGACTGATCCACGAGCCATAGATTGATCTACTGGGCGTGGTTTGCAACCGTGAACCGCCAAAAGTGGACTGTTTTGGGGTCCTCCTCAAGGACCCCTTGGGTGGTCCTTGGGAAGTCGTACCCGGACGTTTAACCCCTAAACATGTCATTCTAAGTAGGGGAGTCATTTATTTTGATTTTAACCCTCATACAACACTCCAAAACTCCACTACAAGACTCTACAACACTAGTTCAACTCACTAGTTTCCGGGCATTATAGTCGTATCTTGACGTTAAACCCCTAAATTCCTCAACCTTCACTCGGGAAACCATTTAACAACACTTAAAGCTTCCAACTTCAAACTCACATGTGAGGCTCTAGTTTCACCTACTAGATTCCGTCAAGCATTAGCTAGGTCTTACTAGTTTTTACGGGGTGTTACAACATGAGGGTGAATGCCTTGCGGGTTCTAATGTTTGTTTTGGTTTTGGTAAGTTGGGACACAAGACAACACATTGCCTTACAGTTGATAGAGATTAAGGGGATAGTCGTCGTAGGTCTCAACCCTACCCTTCATCCGGTCTAATTGGTTTGGGTAGGAGTGATTTAAAGAAGAATAGGTCTTACGCTCTCCAAGCTAAAGTGGACAATAGTGTCCTCCGAATGTTGCTCCCGATATGTGTTTTATGCTTTATTAGATTCCGGTGCAGTTTTGTCTTATGTGGCTTGATAGATGTGATATGATAGACTTTGATGTTGTCTGTAGTATGAATGGTCTGCATTCGTGTTATGTTTATTGATGGTAGAACCCCATGATAAGTTTTGAGGCATGTTGATGAGGAATTGATGTGTAGGGTGTCTAAGTAATGCCTAGATATGGTAATTGAGTAGACTCCTATGAAGGGTAGTAGTATAGTCCACCATGGTTTAGAATCCTCTTGTGTGATGGATGTGAAAGCTTAGTGATAACTTGATCTGACCTTAGATTGAATTAAATGAAATGGTGCTTAGAAAGTCCTTTCACGCTGATCAAAGATTGAATTAAAAGAAATGGTGCTTAGAAAGTCCTTTTACGCTTGCTCCCAAGGGGGAGATGATGTGCTTAGTTAGTAAGGTCGTTGAGGGTTCCTAATACTTCTGATTTGAGCTTACTTGAATTTCTCACCTTAGAAAGGTGTAATGAGTTTAGGAAGTTTAGTCCGCGTCTTGTAGGCTCATATGAGATTTTGAGGAGGTTAGTTGAAGGTGCTATTTGGGAGGCCGAGGCCAATGAGATGTCCCGACATCCTTATCTTTTCCTTCTATTCCTCCTTTAGCTTGAGATGATAAGTTTCTCTTAGTTATATTATTTTTTGGAGTCATGTGTGTTTTCGATGTTCCCATGATTTCCTTATGTTATACATGTTCGTGAAAACTTGTGTTTTGAAAGAACATGAACTTATGTGATTATTTTCCTCATGTTGTAGAGCATTGAGTAAGAGTGCTTATAGACTTCATGAGATGTGTTAATGAACATGTTGTAATTGGGAGTTGAGAGAATTCCTTCTTGAAGCATGCTTTGAGTATAGATTGCATATAGGATCCATGAGATTGTGTTGAGCATGTTTTAGTATGGAGAAGGTAATTCCTTCTTGAATATGAGAATTATTGAAATTTCATGCATAATGGGTTGTTAGATGTAGTTCCTACCTTCCTAGAGATGCATTGATCATGTTTGAGTTTGGAGTCAATGTTTCCTCCTTTGGTTATGTGCATTTAGATGAGTTGCATGCATGGGGGGTTGCTACTCTAAAGTCATAACCTTAAGAAGTGCCTAGAACATTATTGGAGGACGAGTGGTCCCAAGGGGGAGATAACACCCCGTAGCCTTGAGTGGGAAGTTTAACCTAATTTGGGAGTTCCAAGTGCCACCCATGAGGCCACCCACGCCCCATGGATGGAACCACACCCCGTAGGTGGGCCGCATGGGTAAGGTCCTCCTTGAATTTGCCTAAGGCAGTGTCCACGGGCAGGACCCACACCTCGTGGATGGGTTCACGCCTCGTGGATGGGGTCATAGGTCCCAAGCCTGCCTTGCCACCACGCCCAACCAGCACGGGCCATGGGTCCAACCACACCCCGTGGTTGGGATCTCGTGGGTTGGGGCAGTGAATTGGTTTAAGCGGTTAAGTTAGGGACTAAGGAGTCTTTCCAAAATTAATTAAGTATTAAGTGGTGTCATTTTACCCTAGTTTAGACCACCTACATAAAGACTTTAGACCCCTAAACTAAGTCAATTAAGTCATTCTCTCAACTTACCAAAAAGAAACCCAATTCCCTCTCAAATATTCTCTCTCTAGGAAGTGAAGATGAAGAAGAGAATCAAGCTAGGTTAAGCCAAGTCTCCATTGTTTCAAGCTTTGAGGGCATTGTAATTAAGGTATGATAGCTTATTCATCCATGGATATCTTCCATCCATGGAGTCCCCTAGTTTTCCCCAATTGTGAAGATGAAATCCCTAATTCAAGTTAGGGTTCCTTCCAATATTGTGGGTTATGTTGATTATGGATCTAATTGAGTGGATATTGCTTGTTTATGATTGAATTAGTAGTGAATCATGTTATTATGAAGAAATTACATGTTTTCTATGCCTAACCCTAGTCTAGTTGATGAAATTGAAGTAATGTGGGTTTATGCCTTTAAAAGTGAAATTGAGGATTTAGAGATGATCTTCTAGGGTTGATGATATGTGTAGTAATTGCTTGGATGAAATCATATAGACATGAATTGAATTAGACTAAAGTATATATGATGGATCATGACTAGTAATGCTTGAGATTGAGCCTTTCTGATGATATATGATTAGAATTACTTAAGAATGAAGCATGTGATTAGAATGCCTTGTGATCTAGGTATCTGTGATGACCGTAAGAAGTAAAGCTTTGAGAGTAAGGCTTGTAGTTATGAATATTGGTTCCTAATGCTTTGAGTGTAAAGCTAATATGACTAATTATGTTCGTTGAGGCTTTGAGAGTGAAGTGTTTATGATTATGATGTAGTTGTTGTGTTGTGAAAGGTTATTCTCATATACACACTTATGTATGAATATGATATGATATGAAAGGTTATCTCTCATAGAATGATTCTAGGTTGAAAGGCTTGCTCACCTAAAATGAATCTAAGTCCAAGGACTATGAAATGTGAAGAGGCTTGAGGTGATTCCCCAAAGACCTTTGTATGAGAGGTATGTGAGGTGATTTCCCTTAGTCCTAAATAGATAAACATGAGGTGACTACCCTTAATATATGACTTCTAAAGCAGGGCAAGAGGTGAATACCCATTAGCCTTTAAAGTGATATGGAGACGAATACATATATGTTATTATGATGGACATGAAGGTGAATACCTATGATCCTTATTACGTGATGTGTAGACGAATACCTACATTACACCCTATTAGGACACGGAGGCGAATACATATGATTCCTTAAAATGAACATGGAGGTGAATACCTATGATTCCTTAAAATGAACATGGAGGCGAATACCTATGATTCCTTAAAATGAACATGTAGGCGAATACCTATGATTCCCTAATGTGAATTATGTTATGAACTATGAATTGTGTGGATTGTAGCTTGAAAGGCCTGCCATGATATGTATGGCTAGAGGTGATTCCCCTTGTCTATGAAAGATGAGCTAAATATGAGAATAAGAGGTGATAATATGTATGATGACCTAAAGTTGTACTTAGCATGGGTGAGATTACGGGGTCTTATATGTGCATTGCACAAGTATGCTTTGAGGTTACTTATGAAATGTTTCTCTTATGTTATGAAGATCTAAGTAGGGACTATGCTTATGAACATGTTGTATCTCTTATGTTTATGGATTATGCCTTATGTTGACTAATGCTTATATTATGTCTATGTTGGTGATTATGCTTATGACTATGTTGTTATGCTCTTATGATGTTATGTTAGTTATCATATTTAGTACATGTTTGTACTAACAC
Organism: Solanum tacnaense; assembly: GCA_029582525.1. Classification (NCBI taxonomy): domain Eukaryota; kingdom Viridiplantae; phylum Streptophyta; class Magnoliopsida; order Solanales; family Solanaceae; genus Solanum; species Solanum tacnaense. The sequence goes on along the minus strand of JAJOOD010010635.1, from coordinate 3,594 downwards.
ATATTTTTTCCTAGATTCTTATCAAATGTAGGATCCGGTGATATTGATTTCCATTCTCGTGGCTAGGTTCATAGTAGAGCAAGAAGAGAAGTTTTGGTGAGTCCTCATAGCATTCAAGGGCTTGACCACCATGTCTTTCTTTTATGTTTTTCTCTTATGTTTAAAATTTTCCATGGGATGTATCCGTAAGACTTTCATGTATTGGATGGTTTGATACAATGTTAAGGACTTTCACTTCTGAGACTTTGATTGTATTGAAATAAATGTTTTAAATTCTGCACTTTTCTATTATCTTATGTTATGATATGCTAAGGGGTTTGTATGAGATTTCTGGGAGTCTTGTACGCCTTGTTACATCTAGGGTGTACCGTTGGGTCATGACAAGTAGAGTCTTGTTCATGAGTATGAAGCGCTCCACATTGATGAATGAGAGGTTGTAAGATGTTTAGGAAACTCCATTTCTTTCATCACTTTAAAAGTCGTGCGATAGTGTTTAACTCTATACTGTCTCTCTCCTAATCCTTATCTGATGCTCTAAAGAATATGGCCACTTGAAGGGCATACGATAGAAGGAATGTAGAAGAGAATGTGAATCAAGAGGCTCCTCCTCAAGCTCCTCAAGTTCCAGTCAACCTTTTCGCCAAGCAAGTGATTAATGCAGAGTTTAGGGCTACATTTCCAGTGTTGGCTCAAGCCATGATGGACCAAGCCAATAGGGAGGTTGTGGCTCCCGTGAACCCAAATGCATGTACGACGGCATCTAGAGTGAGAGATTTCACTAGAATGAATCCTATGGACTTTCATGGTTCTAAGATTGAGGAAGACCCTCAAGAGTTCATTGATGAGGTTTACAATGTGGAAAAGACGGAATTTTATGCTTACCAACTTAAGGGTGTTTTTCAAATATGGTTCAACCTATGGAAAGAAGGGAGAACAATTGATGCAGGTCCTCTTGATTGGGAAAAGTTCAAAGTTGCATTTTTTGATAGGTTCTTTCCCCTTAAGATGAATGAGGCAAAGGTGATTGAGTTCATCAACCTTCGTCAAGAAAATATGAGTGTGAAGGAATATTCTTTGAAGTTCACACAATTATCTCGATATGGTCCTACTATGGTTGCCGATCCTAGGGCAAGGATGACTAAGTTCATTTCATGAGTGTCTGAGATGGTGGTTAAAGAATGTCGTAATGTTATGCTTATCAATTATATGGCCATTTCTCATCTCATGGTTCATGCACAACAAATTGAAGATGAGAAACTTAAGGAAAGTTCTAGGGAGGCAAAGAGGGCTAAGACCGACGATGGTAACTTCTCTCATTCACGGTCCTATGGGCATGGTCATTCTAAGTTCCGACAAAGGTTTTCTAGCCAAGGTTCATACAATGCTGCTCCTAAGTTCAACAAAGATAGGGTGTCTAACCCTAATCCTCAAGGAGGAAATTGTAGTGGATCTTCATTGTGTACTTGTGCTAAGTGTGGAAAGAAGCACAAGGGTAGATGTCTTGTGGGTTCCAATGCTTGCTTTGGTTGTGGTAATATGGACCACAAGATAAGGTATTGTCCCTCAATTTCTAAGAATGAGGGAGATAGTCATTGACAGGCTTAATCAAATCCTTCATTTGGTCCTAGTGGAAGTCAGAAGCAAAACAAATTTTACGCACTTCAGACTCGTGGTGAACAAGAGGGTTCTCCCGATGTGGTTACCAATATGTTGAAAGTTTTCCAACTTGATGTTTATGCTTTACTTGACCCTGGTTCTACCTTGTCTTTTGTGATGCCATATGTGGCTATGCGGTTTGATATTCTTCCGTATGTGATGTTAGGTCCTTTTTCTATCTCTACTCCTGTTGGTGATTCTGTTGTGGTTAATAGGGTCTATAAAAAGTGTCCCATCTCCTTGTACCATAGAGTCAATCATGTTAACCTTGTAGAGTTTGATATGTTAGATTTTAATGTTATCCATGGTATGAATTAGCTGCATGCGTGTTATGCTTCTATTGACTGTAGAACCCGTGTAGTCAAGTTTCAGTTTCCAAATGAACCCATATTAAAGTGGAAAGGGGGGAATTCTATGCCCAAGGGTAAGTTTGTTTCTTGTGTTAAAGCTAGAAAGATGATTTCGAAGGGTTGCATTTACCATCTAGTTAGGGTGAGAGATATAGATTCGAAGACCCCTACTCTTGAGTCGGTCCCCGTTATTAATGAGTTTCCGAAAGTGTTTCCTGATGATTTACCCAGTATTCCCCCTGAAAGGGAAATAGACTATGGTATTGAACTTCTCCCAGATACGCAACCTATATCTATTCCTCCTTACCAAATGGCTCTAGAGAACTTAAAGAATTAAAGGAGCAACAGAAAGACTTGTTTGATAAGGGTTTCATCCGAACAAGTATCTCTCCATTGGGTGTTCTAGTTTTTTTTGTTAGAAAGAAATATGGTTCGCTTCGTATGTGCATTGACTAATGGAAATTGAACAAGGTTACCATTAATAATAAGTATCCTCTCCTAAGAATACATCATTTATTTTACCAATTTCAAGGAGCCAACTACTTCTCTAAGATCAACCTCCGGCCGAGTGATCACCAATTGAGGTTGAAGGAAGATGACATTCGAAAGATGACTTTTCGAACTCGATATGGTCATTATGAGTTTTTAGTGATGTCATTTGGGTTTACTAATGCTCTGGTGGTATTTATGGATATGATGAACTGGGTGTTTAGACAATACCTTGACATGTTTGTGATTGTGTTCATTGATGATATATTGGTCTATTCGAGGAATGAAGACGAGCATGCCAATCATTTGAGGATTGTGTTGCGAGTCCTCAAGGACCAACAACTCTTTGCAAAGTTTAGCAAATGTGAGTTTTGTCTAAGGTCCGTGGCTTTTATTGGGCATATTGTTTCCGATAAGGGTATTGAGGTAGATCCTAAGAAGACAGATGCGGTTATGAGTTGGCCTAGACCTCTATCACCTTCGAATTTGATTGCTTTTCCATTGAGGACATTGACTCAAAAGAAGGTTAAGTTCACATGATCCAAAGCGTGTGAAAAGAGTTTCCAAGAGTTGAAAGATAGACTTACTTCCACACCGGTGTTGACATTACCAGAAGGGAAAAATGGGTTTGTGGTTTATTGTGATACCTAAAGAAATTGGCTAGGATGTGTCCTTATGCAAAATGGGAAGGTTATTGCATATGCTTCCAGGCAACTTAAGATTCATGAGAAAAATTACCCTACCCATGACCTTGAACTGGAGGCGGTTGTTTTTGCCTTAAAGATTTAGAGGCATTATTTGTATAGTATTCTTGTAGATGTCTTTACCAATCACAAGAGTTTAAAATTTGTGTTTAACTAGAAAGATCTAAATTTTTGCCAAAGGAGGTGGATAGGGTAACTCAAAGATTATGACATGAGTGTTCTCTACCACCTCGGTAAAGCGAATATGGTGGCAGATACTCTTAGTCGATTGTCGATGGGCAGTGTTTCTCATATTGAGGATAATAAGAAAGAGTTAATTTGTGATGTTCATAGATTGGCCCTATTGGGTGTTCGTTTAGTTGACTCTACCAAGGGTGGTGTTATAGTTCACAATG
>JAJOOD010010634.1:0-16245 GCA_029582525.1 Solanum tacnaense | reverse complement strand
AGGCCTTAGAACATCTAATCCTTGGAAATTCGTGGATCTTTCCTTCGAATTTCCCATATCTTTAGTTATTTTTGTTGTTTCTTTTCTTTGTGCTTCCGCATTCTAATATTCAATTCTCTATTTGTGATCTCCCTTAACCTTGCTGTTATCAAGGAAGTAAGATATTTAGGTTGACGTAAAAAAATATAGTACTATTTCAGTATAAGTGGTTTAACCCATCACATAGAGGCACAAGGGTGGACAACCAACATAATATAATTGAAGTAAAGCACACCAGATAATACAAAAGTTATGAGCATTTTATCATTGCACAAAATATCTAAGCAAGTGTATTACGCTTCATATTCGTTACGTTGAGATAAGGCCGATTGATGGGTTGTTATAAAGACTAATCATGTGGGAAGGATTACAATTGGTAATGTGTTAGATGTGGCGTACAAAAATGATGTCACAGTTGTTCAACAACCAATTGATGTTGAATTGAATTCTACACTAGAACATCCCCAACACATATTAGAAGAAGTTTCTGATGCTGATCCAATCACCGTCATCATAAACGAAAAAAACTAACAACATGATAAGCACCTAAGAAGAAATACAGTCAATGAAAACAACTCAAACTCACAACCTAATTTTAAATGGATTAATTCGCTCGATTTCAACTAAAATAGTATGCACAAACTATAGATAAACACACTAATTTAGTAGTGAACTAAAACAAGGAATATGTGAATCAACAAACCTCTAAGAGAATTTATTTGAGAGATTTGATCGGAAATAAATTATGGAAATCCTGTTAAATTTCACACGACATTTGTCCAAACTCATTCAGTAAATGGAATTTACATATTAATCTCATAGAGCTTGAAATTTATAGATTAACATCGATTTTTGGGTAGATTGACAAGCAAATCTTCTCGGTAGTCCACTATTGTACTTCATGAAAATCTGCTTGAAGAGAAGATTGAAGTCCACTAGGAGGGATTTGACATGACCATTGAGACGAGCTTTGCATGTGCTTAGAGTCCGCTACACGGGAAAGTCTGATTGTTTCCATCTTTGGCTTTGAGAGAAATTCTAGCTAGTGGGTTTAGGTAAGTGAGCTAGAGAGAAGGAAAATGAATTAGAATTATTGGTCTTATTTATCACTTTACAATTCCTAAAGTTTTAACTCAATGTCTTATAATCCAAAAAATGACAAGTGTAAAAGAATCCAACCATCTAAAAGATAATTACTCTAATCGTTCCTAAATCTCCAATTATTTTTCAAGGTAACAAAATGCTAGGTAAATTCCCAAGAATAAATCCCTAAGTAAAATCATAGCAAAACAATTTCTAAATAATTTTTTAGACAACTTGGGGATTTTTCTATAGATTAAAAAGGAATTTTTTAACTTTTTTTTTCCAGATACCTAGGGATTTGCCTATAGATAATGTTCTTTTGGATATTTTTCCCTAGGTAATATCGCAACAACTAATTTTGTGCAAAATAACGCTAACTTTACCTGCAAAATTTGTTGGGAGTATATGTTTCACAAGTAATATATTCTACTATTAAGGAACTTAATAATTTCGCAAGAAAATCCCAAGTATTATATGCGACAATATTTTCCAAATAATATCCCCATTTAATTTGCCCTTTTCTAGTAGTGAAAGCATGAACAAAATCGTTGAGGAAATAAAAAACAAGTATTCATCCTCGCTCATCGGCCTTAGTGTGTCCGGTTCTTCAAGAGGTTCCTCCCTTAGCATCCCTTTAGTGAACATATTAGATTTTTTATAACTAATTTTGAAAGACTTTATAAGTCTTTAAATTATGATTTTAGTATTTATGAATATTTAATGTAGTTTGTTATTATATTATGCATATAATGTTTATTGCTTAGTTTGTTATGAAAGGAATGAATTGACGGATAGGGTCTTTTTATTCGTCGCTTTTCTGATTTTTTCTTAGAAAAACTTTCCAAAAAATCAACGCAGTCTATCGTTTCTCTAAATTCTTTTTAAGAAAAGTGATGCAATCTGTCACCTATTAAGTTTTTTTAAAAAAATAACAACAAAATGACGCAGTTCGTCGTTTGAAAGCGACGTCATCCGTCACTTTTTGAAAAGAGTCGAGGACAGAAGAGATAGATGTGAGTGCGTCATTTTTCCATCGATTTAGACAAAAAAAATAACGTAGTCCGTCGCTTTTAGTAGTGCTTATCATGGAAGAGAACACACGACATTATCCACTTAGATCTATTATTGAAGACTATAGATATTTGTTGCAGGTCAACAAGTCCATGATTAGACATATTAGGAAGATGAGAAATATAACGTATTGATTTTTTCTCTCAGAGTTCGCATTTTAGGATATCGAGTGTTTTCTCCCAGAGGATATGGTCAATATTGCTTATGAACGATTTCAAATTATTTTTTTAATTTGTCTTTTTCCACTGTAAAAAAAATTCAAGATATTTATTTGAATATTACCACCATATGTCCAAATACAAGATAGTTATAGAATTAATGACACCATTTAGAGAGTAATTGAGGATAGGTCCATAATAATACCAGTACAACAAGATAGTACCTGAATTATCATGAATGTCATGGTTTAATTTTTGCAAGTGCCTACACCATAAAACATACATCCGAATGATGCAAAAGAATTGTCCCCAACTTGGTGGTTACATCTTATTTAACTCCACATTATGATATACCCAAACCCAACCAACACCATTTAAGTACAAAATATCTCTATTAATAAACATATGGTAAAGATAATGAGCTAATATTTTTCTTGTTTGGTCAATTCAAATAAATACCACTTAAATCCCTAAAAATGATTCTATATATCAAGGTAACGGATTAACATTAACATTGTCTTGTTCAATGCTATTATAAATAAACATTATGCAGCATGGAACAAATCCTATATTTTTAAGGGTTTACCTTTTATACACTAGCGATGTATTTTTGCATTGCATAAATGATATCGAACCGTCCTAATAAGTGACATTAATAGCATGGAATTTAAAGTTGATTATCTTATGCATCTTGTTAAAATAAATTGAGAGTATAAAGTATATAAAAGTTAATTAGTACTTGAGGATAACGTACATTAATGAATGAAAATCTTAGTAGCTCAGTTGGTTAATTATCTGAATTTTCATCTTAATTGTCAAGGTTTAATTCTCCACCTTATAATATCCTTACACATTTCTTTTTCCCCATGTTCATTTTTATTTTATTTTCTTTTTTAATTAAAAAAGAGAAAGTCCAATGAATTCAGAGTAAACCCAGATGAGATCTTATACACCCATTTTCTAAAAAGTAAAAGGAGATATAGAAGACACTATCGAATTTTCTAACTTCTATAGAGGGAGCTATACTTTAGAGAGGTCCCTTCGTATATATCTTCAATATTCTTTCACTTCTTAAGCCTAACCATAAATTAATGACATATAAGTATTATTCTTTCTTTCCAATTTATGTGACACAATTTGTTTAATTCTTCCATTACTTTTTTTATAATTTAAAACAATTTAACTTTAAATTTTCCCCTTTACTCTTATTAAAATGATCACACGAATAATAAAAAAATGTTTTAGACCATAAATTTTAAAAATCTTATTTTATTTTTTTAATTCTATTTCCAATCAAATAGAATGGACATTAAACAATTTAGGTTGAGGATACGTAGTGGGGCCCTCATTACAAAAAAAATGGTTCTTTCAATTTAAATATGATACAAATATAGACGAGAGGGAGTTGCTCGGATGGTAAGCATCCTCACTTCCAACCTGAAGGTTGCGAGTTCGAGTCACTAAGGGAGCAAAAGGGGTGGGAGCTCCCTCTCGTATTGGTGTTTAATTGTCTAAACCATAAATATTTTACTCCCAAGAGAAATAATTTTAGGGAAGGCCTTATTATAATACATGTTATTATCTTACAGCTATATCAGTTATTACTCTTATTAATAATTTGGTTACTACTAATCCCGCCAAACACCATTATATATAGTTCATGTCTATCTCAAACCCTTTTCTTGTACTGGAATATCATAAAGAAACACCAAAAAATAAGTTAACAGATGATTATCATCATATTAAGTATTTTTAAGAAAAAGTTTCACTATAAATACAAGGGAAAATGGTCTGAAAAATACTCCAACTTTGGCCGGAATTGTTGTTACGATACCAAACTTTATGGAGGACCTTTTACCCCCTACACTATATCATAGTGTATTTTAAAGGTATATATGTGCTGTCACGACCCGAGAGCACCCCCTAGTCGTAACACGGCGTACTCGACCCCAAAGGGGTCTAATACAAGCCTCATAGCTCATTCATTGCATAGACAATAGAAATAGTACTACAGAATTAAAACTTTTTATTTAAAACCATACGATTCAAAACACTCATTAACAATTTTTCAAAAGACACAGCGAAAGTCTAAGTTTCACATGACCATCTTAGACAAACTTTAACAAGATAGGGTCACGACCCTTTACAATCGAAGTCTAAACAATAGTCTTAAAACATAAGGAACTAGAAACAATAAAAGTCCTTGTCCTAGATCTATGAGGACATACCAAGTCTTGGAGGAAAACTCTATCCAAGAACTTCAATCCTAGCTATAATCAATCACTTGTCGGAACCTACACTTGCAGTAAAAATAAGAGAAATATGAATTAGCACACAGAAATGTACTAAGTATAATGACCATGCAAAAACATGCTTTAAAGGGACATTTTGGTTGAAAACCATGCATTATGCCACTTTTTAGAAATACCATGAACAATAGCATGAGAGACATACAATACAAGTATAATCATCATACAAGTCATAACTCCACATTTAGACAAGATCATCATGTAAACCATTACCTTCACCTTGGACCGTCACCTTAAGTAACCCTCATACTATACCTTGTGCAATGCATGGATGGCGTCCCATACCACTATCCACACCAAGGCACCACATTAAGGCCACCAAAGGTGATCTTACCATTCCTTCCTTTTCACCTTTGCACCATATCCATGCATAAGAGACATAACATTTCATAAGGCATGACAAGGGAATATAACTCATAATATAACCCAAGTATAGCATGCATATCACATTTAGCATTTAAAAGCCAACATTCTACAATTACTTCGTTTAGAGGACTTTCATACATTAGTCATTAAGACTTAGAGAACTCACTATGACCCTATCAATGTCTACTCGTGCAATGTATAGATGGCATCCCATACTACCACCTACACTTCATAGAACCTCTCAAGTGGCCATAATAGACCCCACACCGAAGATAGGTGTTCTACTTGCTTAAGGTAGAACTAGGTAATATCTTAGCTTTGGTAAGAAAACCACTGGCTAATATATATCCTATGTGGGCCCATAGTTATGGGATAGGAAGATGTTCATTCGAACCCTAGCATGACATTGGGAGAGTTTCCATCTTACCATATCCACTCGGTGCTTAGCCTCCATTCCCATAGAGTAGTTCATTCACATTAACATCGTTGTACTTGAAAACGATACCAACACTAGGTCTACCGACCCAAAGTACATTACACAAGAAAGGGCCACCATCACTAGGTCTACTGATTCAAGGTACATTAAGGGTAGCTCATTAACTTCCCAAGAAGTGCCATCTTCATTGGGTCTACCGATACAAGGGTCATCATTTCACACATGAAAGGGATACCATCATTTGGGTCTACCGATTCAAGGCTTATCATTCATTCATTTATGGAAGGGTGCCACTAGCCTACCGATCCCAACACTCAACATTAGAATAGGTCAAAGACTCATCAAGCAAGGGTTACCAACACTAGGTTTACCGATTCATGTTCATTAAGTCAAGACACATTCATTGGTTGTTTATGAAAGGAATGCCATAGGCCTATCTATACAAGAAATACAATATTTAGGAGAAACCTTCATATTCCATCATTCATCATTTATGAGTGTCAATTGAGGATATACTACCAACGACAACATAATTACCTTCTATACATGCTCATCATTCTATCATTGAAATAACATGCATATCCTTCACATCATAATCATACATAGTAATTAAACACCTCCACCTTTCAAGTGGATCAACACCTCCAACACAATTCTAATTGAACATGTAATTAGGTCATAACTTGCCTTCAAGGCCATGAATCTCAAATCATCAACACACCAAAAATTTACCATAATTAAGGCATAGATAATGATACAATTCAATAACCCAAAGCAATTTAGACATATTTTGATCATAAGCTTTCATAATCAACAAACCCACTTCATAAAAGCACATTTTAGGAATTGAAAGGAATCGTGGGTTCATAGAGTATTTTTATCATAAATCATCAATTAAACACCAATACAATCAATATATGACGTTAGTAACCATTTGAAATCGTTTGAAGAGAGAACTCATGAGATTGAGTAAAACCCTAGGTTTTTCATGAACTTGAAAACTTTGCAAACTTCTTTGAAATTGACTCTAGGGTGAAAGCTAACCCTAGATGAAGGATCACCATACTTTTACTAAGATTCCCAAGAAATTTGATGAAGAAACGCTTTGAATCCAAAACCCTAGCTCCCACTTCTTCTTCTTCTTCTTTGGGAACTTCTAGAGAGAAATATTTGAGAGGAGGTGGGTTTCTTTTTTATTCTATATGGAGTGACTTAAATGAGAGAATTCAAGTCTAAAAAGGTCTTAAAAGGTTTATATAGTTGCTAGGAAAGGAATAGAATAATAGGGACTTAACTTAGGAAAAGGACTAAGGACCCTACAAGTTACAACTTAAAAATTCTCACCGTTCCCGTCTTAGCTCGCCCTTTGGACAGTTGGGCTCGCCAAGTGCACCCTTGGCTTGCCCTTTGTTCCAGTGAGCTCACTAATTTGGGCAGTCCACTTGGCGAACTAGAGGGGAGAAGGGCGACACGCCAAGCTGGTTGGCGAATATGCACCTAGCTCGCCCTTTGGTCCAGCATCTTGGCCAAAATGGGGCAGCCACTAGGCGATCACAAGTCACAAAGGAGACTCGCCCAACCCTTTGGGCGATGAACAACCCCATCGCCAAACAGCGCCTAAAGGAACAAGGCTTCTTTCACCCTAACTTGCTAGCCTAGGCCCTTGCTTGCACCCTAGGCTTCCACCTTGCCCCACTTAGGTTCTAAAATAGCCTAGACATCAACCTAAAGTCACATTAACCCAAACGTCAAGTCTCTAGTTTAACCTATTATTTTCCGAGTCGTTACATTATCCCCACTTAGGAACATTCTTCCTCGAATGACACTTCAAACACATTAAGGGAAAAACGACTCGAGACTAGCAGCCCAACAATCATGACACATCAATACAAATGCATAATCATAGGAGGAAACATCAACTCCACATCAATAAGCTCAATGCATATTCAAGAAAGTAGGAACTACATTTACACACTCATTATGCATCAATGCAACAACATTTCTCATTTCGTTGGAGGAACTTCCTCCTCCAACTCACATCATGCTTATCATAACATCATTAAGGCAATTTATGCAACTCTTTTCAAGATCACATTTAAACAAGCTCAACAAGACAACTCATGAAGCATTTAAGCAACTCATCATAGGTGCATATGAACATGAGGAACAAAATCCATGAAAACTCAATTTTTTCTCATATAAACATGAATTCGACTAGAACATGCATACCATAAAGAGACCATTGAAACTTATTTTCACATAAGACTCCAAAACATGAAACAAGCTACAATGAACTCTTGTCTCAAGCTTGAATAGGAATAGAAGGAAAGAGATAAGGATCTCAACACTCTCTACAACCTTACTATTCATCATACCATCCCCCACTTAAGGGTAAACCCAACTAAGGCTAACATGAAACAACATAACAACCTCAATAAAGCATTCATGACCATAAGGAACTATCACTTACCGATACCTTCATCCGGGTTTGCCCCCTTGTCCTTGTTAGCTTGAAACACATAAAAACAGTTCTTCTTTGGAGCATTAGGATCCAGGCCAACATAAGAAGCTTGTTTGGCCTCCCTTCCTCTAGCCATAAGAGTAGGACAATTTCTCACTTGATGATCACTTTTGCCATACCCATAGCACCCACTAGTACCGGCTAGGCACTTCCCATGATGCCTCTTCCCACAAGTGGTGCAAAGAGGTTTAGAAAATGGAGGCCCGCCACCTTTCTCCTCATTAGCCTTAGGAGCACTAAAAGAATCTTGGTTAGGAGCTCTCTTCTTGAACCTAGGTTGACCTTGCTCATCGGACCTTCCCTTTTATAACTCCCTACCCTTCCTCTTAAGTTTGGACTCCTCAATAGATTGAGCATACACCATAAGTCTAGAAATGTCCATATCATTATGGAGCATTGCCGTACGACACTCTTCCTCAACTAGGTCGGATATACCCGCCACATACCTACTCATCTCATCTCTAGGGTTAGACACCAAGGTTGGAGCATACTTAGACAATTGGGTAAATCTCGAAGAGTACTCTTGCACATTCATGCTACCTTGCCTAAGATTGATAAACTCCTCCATCTTAACCTCTCTTTTCTCATGGGGAAAAACCCTACCCAAGAATGCTTCCTTAAACAACTCCTATTCAATGAGAGCCGCTCCAACCGGCCTATTGGCCTTCCATTGAGTGAACCAAATCTGGGCCACATCCTTCAATTGATAGGCGGCAAGTTTCGATTTCTCAATATAAGTCACCCCCATAGAACTAACTACCTTGTACACATCATCAAAAAACTCTTGGGGATCCTCTCCCACCTTAGATCCAAGAAATATCAGAGGATTCATCCTCATAAAGTCTCTCAACCTAGAAGCCATAGTACTCACATTGGGGTTCACATTACCCTCAACACCCCTATTTGCTTGAGCCGTCATTGCTTGAGCTTGAGTAGTTATGGCTTGAGCCATCATCAAAAGAGCCGACCTAACTTCCTCATTGGTCATAGCCAGAGGTTCAACTGGAACTTGATTTCCTTGATTTCCTAGAGGAACTTGGTCACCTTGAGGACCTAGGTTACCTTGGGGAGGAATTCCCTCGTTCACAATCTCCTCTTCCACCCTTCTTGGGTTAGCCCTTGTATTCATATCCTATAAACACAAGAGAAGGGTTAGGAAAAAGACATCTATAAAGCTAAACTCTAAGGAACGACTTCAAGAATAATGAAAGAAGTGTAACTTCTAACGTCCAATAGCCTCTTGCTCATAGATGTGTCGCAACTCACACCGATGAACAAGACTATACTAGACGTGGCTTATGAGACATCGATCCTAAAAACCATTTCCAAATTCTTATGCTCTGATACCATGTTTGTCACGACCCGAGAGCACCCCTTAGTCATAACACGGCGTACTCGACCCCAAAGGGGTCTAATACAAGCCGCATAGCTCATTCATTGCATAGACAATAGAAATAGTACAAAATTAAAACTTTTTATTTAACACCATACGATTCAAAACATTCATTAACAATTTTTCAAAAGACATAGCGGAAGTCTAAGTCTCACATGGCCATCTTAGACAAACTTTAACAAGATAGGGTCACAGCCCTTTACAATAGAAGTCTAAACAATAGTCTTAAAACATAAGGAACTAGAAACAATAAAAGTCCTTGTCCTCAATCTATGAGGACATACCAAGTCTTGGAGGAAAACTCTATCCAAGCACTTCAATCCTAGCTAGAATCAATCATTTGCTGGAACCTACACTTGTAGTAAAAATAAGAGAAATATGGGTTAGCACATAGAAATGTACTAAGTATAATGACCATGCAAAAACATGCTTTAAAAGGGACCTTTTGGTTGGAAACCATGCATTATGCCACTTTTTAGAAATACCATGAACAATAGCATGAGAGACATACAATACAAGTATAATCATCATACAAGTCATAACTCCACATTTAGACAAGATCATCATGTAAACCATTACCTTCACCTTAAGTAACCCTCATACTATACCTTATGCAATGCATGGATGGCGTCCCATACCACCATCCACACCAAGGCACCACATTAAGTCACCAAAGGTGAACTTACCATTTGGAACAACTTGGAAAATGATAGATTGAACTTGAGCCTTAAAGTTTGGATTAGTGTGACTTGAGGTTGATGTCTAGACTGTTTTAGAACCTAAGTGGGGAAAGGTTGAAGCCTAGGGTGCAAGTAAGGGCCTAGACTAGCAAGATTGAGCGAAAAAAACCTTGTTCTTTGAGGGGCTGTTTGGCGATGGGAGTACTTGATCGCCCAAAGAATTGGGTGAGTCGCCCTTGTGCTCTAGTGATCGCCTAGTGGGACCAAAGGGAGAGCTAAGTGGTAGCTCACCAAGCTGGTTGGCGTGTCGCCCATTGGCCCCCTCCAATCGCCCAATGACCAGCCCATTTAGTGAGCTCACTGGAACAAAGGGCGAGCCAAGGGTGAACTTGGCGAGCCCAAGTGTCCAAAGGGCGAGCTTGGACGGGCAAGGGCAGAATTTTTAAGTTACAACTTTAAGGGTCCTTTGTCATTTTCCAAAGTTAAGTCCTTATTATTATATTCCTTTCCTAACAACTATAAGACCTTTTTATGACCTAAATCCTTTCATTTAAGCCACTTCAAATAGAATCAAAATAAACCCATCTCCTCTCAAATATTTCTCTCTCTAGAAGTTCCCAAAGAAGAAGAAGAAGAATAAGAAGTGGGAGCTAAGGTTTGGATTCAAGGTGGTTTCTTCATCAAATTTATTAGGGAATCTTATTAAAGGTATGATGATCCTTCATCTAGGGTTATCTTTCACCCTAGAGTCAATTTCAAAGAATTTTTCAAAGTTTTCAAGCTCATGAAAAACCAAGGGTTTTACTCTATCTCATGGGTTCTTTCATCAAACATTTTCAAATGTTAAATTATGATTAGATTGATGTTTAATTGAGGATTTAAGATGAAAATACTCTATGAACCCATGATTTCTCTCAACTCCTAAATTGTGCCTTATGAAGTGGGTTTGTTGATGATGAATGAATGTTGATGGATTTATGCCTAGATTGATTTAGATTATTGAATTGTATCATCATCTATGCCTAATTATGGTGAACTATCGGTGAATTGAGGATTTGTGATCATAGCCTTGAAAGGGCAAGTTTGACCTAATTACATGTTGAAGTAGAATTATGCTTGAGCTATTGATCCACTTGAAAGGTGGAGGTGTTTAATTACTTTGTATATTGTGCTCATGGCCTTGAAGTCATAGTTTGAGGGATTGAAGTGTTATCATGATATTGTATATGTGAATGTGATGTGAAGGATTTACATGTGATTTCAATGATAGAATGATGATTATGTTTAGAAGCTAATTGTGTTAGGATCGAATGTTATCTCTCTATTAACACTCATGGATATTGATGATGGAATGTGAAGGTTTCTATAATTTAATGTTGAATGTGATCTCTTGAATTGGTAGGACTAGGCATCCTTTTCTTATATGATGAATGTATCTTGACTTAATGTCTTAATGTGTCGAATTGATAGACCTAATGTTGGTAGCCTTCTCATAAATGAATGAAGTTCAATGATAATGTTAATGAATGTGGAGTCTATTGAAAGGCTATTTCTCAATTGTACTCCAACGAATGATAATGACTTGTTGTGAAAGGACTTTCTCGCAATAAGAGGATTCTTAGGTGAAAGGCTATTCTTATCTTTGAATCTATGAGCTTTCCAATGAATGAATGTTGGGATGGGATGGGATGGATACTCATCCGAGAGTTGAGGCGGAGTATCTAGTAATAATCCCTATATCCCATTTTAGTGAATGTTAGGTTTGGGATGGATGCTCATCCAGGAGTTGAGGCGGGGTATCTAGTAGCAATACCTTATCCCATAATGAACTAGTGTAATGAATGTAAAGTACAACGTGTGGAATAATGCCAAGCACCGAGTGGATATGAATTGGGGTGGATGTTCATCCGTGAGTTGAGGCGGGGTATATAGTAGCAACCTCTTGAGATGGATGCTCAACCGTGAGTTGAGGCGGGGTACTAGTAGCAATCTCCCTATCCCTTAACTATGTGCCCACATAGGTCTAGCTAGTGGATCCACTTAAGCTAAAGAACAATGGTCCTACCTTAGGCAAGTAGGAATCCCTTATCCGGTGAGAGTGACACCGGGATTCCATGAATTGCTCACATGGTCTATGTCGGTTAAGGCTTTACCCCCACAAAGAATGTTAATGAACTATGGCTTCTTAAGGGTGTACTACTTAGTGTGGGTGGTAGTATGTGATGCCATCTATGCATTGCACAAGTAGGCATTTGAGAGGACTTATGGTGTGTTCCTTTATAATGTTAAATGAAATGAATGGGCTCTTATGATGATGTTAATAAGAATGTTGGCTTAATGTATAATGAATGAAGGTGTTCTTAATGAAGCTAATGAAGAATGGGTGACTTAAATGCTTATATGTTTAATGTGAAGATGGATGCTCTACTTAGATTGTATATATGGGTACTTCCTTGTTATGACTTGTTGAGTATGAATGTGCCTTGTCTATGGTGACTTCAAAAGAGTATTTAGTGTGAGTAGTAGTATGGGATGCTATTTGCACATTGTACAGGTATGACTTAGAGTTGTCTTAGATGTTGGTTTTAATGTGATGATGTTACTTATGTAATGTTTATGCCTCTTATATGCTTTATTGTGTAAAGGTGGAAAGTTTGGTGACCTTAAGGTGATACCTTAGTGTGGGTGGTGGTATGGGACGCTACCCATACATTGCACAAGGTATAGCTTGAGGGTTGTTTGAGGTGAAGGCTAATGTGAAGGTAATGGTTTTATGTTGATTATGTTCTAAAGTGAATAATGACTTGTATGTTGGTTATGATTGAATATCATGTCTCTTATACTTGTATTCCATGAAGTTTTACCAAAATGACATAAAAGCATGACTTTCAAATAAAATGTCCCTTTTTAAGCATGTTTTTGCATGGTCATCATGCTTAGTACTTAATTGTGCTAATCCCATTCTTCCCATTCTCTTACTAAAGTGTAGGGTTTGGAGATGTTGGTGTTCTATGCTTGAGGAGTAGGTTTCTATGGTGCTTGAAGATTAAGACTTGGTGAGTCCTCATAGTTTCGAGGACAAAACCCATTGTGTTCCCTTTATGTCTTTAGTATTGTTTAAGCTTTTGTATGGGCTAAGTCCCCATGTTGTATTCAAAGTATTAGATGGTTTGAGACGTAATGTACAAAGTATGGAAAGTCTTCTGCTTGCTTTTTAATGAAAATGTTTTCGATTGTAAAGAAAGTTTTTAATTCCTATCTGTTTTCAAGTATCTTATGCTATGAATGAGCTATGAGGCTTGTATAAGAGTCCTTCGGAGTCGAGTATGCTGTGTTACGACTAAGGGGTGCTCTCGGGTCGTGACACCATTCCTTCATTTTCACCTTTTCAGCATATCTATGCATAAGAGACATAACATTTCATAAGGCATGACAAGGGAATATAACTCATAATATAACCCAAGTATTGCATGCATATCACATTTAGCATTTAAGAGCCAACATTCTTCAATTACTTCATTTAGAGGACTTTCATACATTAGTCATTAAGAGTTAGAGACCTCACTATGACCCTATCAAAGCCTACTCGTGCAATGTATAGATGACATCCCATACTACCACCTACACTTCATAGAACCTCTCAAGTAGCCATAATGCACATCTCACATGATGGGAATAGGCATTAACCGACATAGACCATGATAGCTAAGTCATGGAATCCGGTGTCATATGACCCCACACCGAAGAAAGGTGTTCCACTTACCTAAGGTAGAAATAGGTAATATCTTAGCTTTGGTAAGAAAACCACTGGCTAATATATATCCTATGTGGGCACATAGTTATGGGATAGGAAAATGTTCATTGGAACCCTAGCCTGACATTGGGAGAGATTCCATCTTACCATATCCACTCGGTGCTTAACCTCCATTCCCATAGAGTAGTTCATTCACATTAACATCGTTGTACTTGAGAGGGCTACCAACACTAGGTCTACCGACCCAAAGTATATTACACAAGAAAGGGCCACCATCACTAGGTCTACCGATTCAAGGTACATTAAGGGTAGCTCATTAAATTCCCAAGAAGGCTTCCATCTTCATTAGATCTACCGATACAAGGGTCATCATTTCATACATGAAAGGGGTACCATCATTTGGGTCTACCGATTCAAGGTTTATCATTCATTCATTTATGGAAGGGTGCCACTATCCTACCGATCCTAACACTCAACATTAGAATAGGTCAAAGACTCATCAAGCAAGGGTTACCAACACTAGATTTACCGATTCATGTTCATTAAGTCTAGACACATTCATTGGTTGTTTATGAAATTAATGCCACAGGCCTATCGATTCAACAAATACAATACATAGAAGAAACCCTTCACATTCCATCATTCATCATTCATTAGTGTCAATTGAGGATATACTACCAATGACAACACAACTACCTTCTATACATGCTCATCATTCTATCATTGAAATAACATGCATATCCTTCACATTATAATCATACATAGTAATTAAACACCTCCACCTTTCAAGTGGATCAACACCTCCAACACAATTCTAATTGAACATGTAATTAGGTCATAACTTGCCTTCAAGGCCATGAATCTCAAATCATCAACACATCAACAATTTACCATAATTAAGGCATAGATAATGATACAATTCAATAACCCAAAGCAATTTAGACATATTTCGATCATAAGCTTTCATAATCAACAAACCCACTTCATAGAGACACATTTTAGGAATTAAAAGGAATCATGGGTTCATAGAGTATTTTTATCATAAATCATCAATTAAACACCAATACAATCAATATATGACAATAGTAACCATTTGAAATCGTTTGAAGAGAGAACCCATGAGATTGAGTAAAACCCTAGGTTTTTCATGAACTTGAAAACTTTGAAAATTTCTTTGAAATTGACTCTAGGGTTAAAGCTAACCCTAGATTAAGTATCACCATACTTTTACTAAGATTCCCAAGAAATTTGATGAAGAAACGCTTTGAATCCAAAACCCTAGCTCCCACTTCTTCTTCTTCTTCTTTAGGAACTTCTAGAGAGAGAAATATTTGAGAAGAGGTGGGTTTCTTTTTTATTCTATATGGAGTGACTTAAATGAGAGAATTCAAGTCTAAAAAGGTCTTAAAAGGTTTATATAGTTGCTAGGAAAGGAATAGAATAATAGGGACTTAACTTAGGAAAAGGACTAAGGACCCTACAAGTTACAACTTAAAAATTCTCACCATTCCCGTCTTAGCTCGCCCTTTGGACAGTTGGGCTCGCCAAGTGCACCCTTGGCTTGCCCTTTGTTCCAGTGAGCTCACTAATTTGGGCAGTCCACTTGGCGGACTAGAGGGGAGAAGGGCGACAAGCCAAGCTTGTTGACGAGTTTGCACCTAGCCCGCCCTTTGGTCCAGCATCTTGGCCAAAATGGGGCAGCCACTAGGCAATCACAAGGCACAAGGGCAACTCGTCCAACCGTTTGGGCGATGAATCACTACTAAAAAACAGTGAATACCGACCTAAAAATTTCCGACCTCAAATGGAGGTCGGTATTTACAAGTAGTCGGTTTTTATGCAAAATAAAGAGGGAAAACCAATTTCCGACCTCTGGAGGTCGGAATTTTTCCCGGAAAAAATGAATTACAATAAAAATACTGACCTCATGAGATCGGTATTTTTTATATTTAATTGAGAAAATAATATCGACATCAAGAGGTCGGTTTTTATTGTAATTCATTAAAAATTCCTACCTCCTGAGGTCGGAATTTTTTCTCAATTAAATATTTTATAATACCGACTGCCGAATGTCGGTAGTATGTAATTAAAATACCGACCTCATGAGGTCGGTATTTTTATTTCATCTAATTACTATTAATTAAAGCGACATCCGGAGGTCGGTATTTTTATTTCATCTAATTACTTTTAAAAGCGACATCCGGAGGTCGGTTTGCGGAAAGTGGGAAAACCAAATTCCGACCTCTGGACGTCGGAATTTTTCCCGAAAAAAATGAATTACAATAAAAACCGACCTCTTGATGTCGGTATTAAATTATTTTTTCTCAATAGGTTTTATGTAAAATAAAAAACAAAAAAAATTATAATACCGACTTTTGTATGTCGGTAAAATTAAATAGTAAAAATAAATTAATATAAAATACCGACCTCATGAG
>JAJOOD010010633.1:0-14953 GCA_029582525.1 Solanum tacnaense | reverse complement strand
AAGTAAAGGCGTTAGATTTCTTCCATAAATCTATACGTTGTTACTTGGATCTTTTCAAGGCTTTAGAACATCTAATCCTTGGAAATTCGTGGATCTTTCCTTCGAATTTCCCATATCTTTAGTTAGTTTTTTTTGTTTCTTTTCTTTGTGCTTCCGCATTCTAATATTTAATTCTCTATTTGTGATCTCCCTTAACCTTGCTGTTATCATCTTGTGTGCTGTTTGTACCTACCGAGCTTATGGGAGCTTGGTTAGGTTGTTGTTTTTATTATTTTTGATAAATTTAGATTTAGAAGCAGGTCAGTACAATTATCTTATCCTTAATTTATTTATCAGATTATTCCAGTATATCAGGATACCTCATTATAGTCTATTGCCTTTCATACTCGGTACATTATTTTGTACTGACGCCCCATTGCCTTGGTGGCGCTGCATTCATGCATGCAGGTCCTGACAGACGACTGAGTAGACCTCCTCAGCAGCAGGATTGACCTATATCTGGTTGACTAGCCTTTTTCCTCAGGAGCTGCCAGTGTTTGGAGGTTTGTTAGATTTTGTTGTACATATTTTTATGGGTAGGCTGGGGCCCTTACCCACCAATCGTTAATTCTCTTATAGGCTTACAGACTAGTGTGTGGGGTTTACAACTACGTTATAGCCATACTGGCCTAGTTTGTTGGTTAGCTGAAGCTTGTTAGTTGTGTGATGCATTGTCCTGTTATATACATGTTTTTAGTTTTGGTATAGAGATCATGGTGGCCTTGACGGCCCAATCAGGACTTTTGTGCTAGTTGACAATTTCTTTATATGAACTCTTGGGAGTAGCTGTTTCTTTTGTAGATCTGTTGACAGGGGCCTTGCCGGCCAAGGGCTTAGTTTTAAGCCGAGATATACTTGTTTGTTTTCTTAAATGCATGTGACTGCCATGCGCTAGTAGCAAATGGTTCAGCAGGGTCGGCTCGGGCCTGAGTTTTGGCTTTAGGAGCCAGTTGCGCCCTTTGAGTTTGGGGCGTGACACATGCATTCCCATCAACTCAGATACTCAACAATGGTTTTCAATCATATCAACATT
The DNA here is from genome assembly GCA_029582525.1 of Solanum tacnaense. Classification (NCBI taxonomy): domain Eukaryota; kingdom Viridiplantae; phylum Streptophyta; class Magnoliopsida; order Solanales; family Solanaceae; genus Solanum; species Solanum tacnaense. Next base: position 13,881 of record JAJOOD010010633.1, on the reverse strand, counting down.
ATGCAAATGAGTAAAAATTCTGATCAAATAACTGAGGGGTTCGATTACCAACCTTTGATGTCGAATTAGATAGTACTGACGTGATAGGCAACAATGCAATCCAAATACGAGCACAAATCAACAACTCAAATACTGTAAAAATGCAAGAAATATTGAAAATACTAAATGGGTGCGAGTGTGTGAAGGTCTAAAGTGAGGGAAAGTGTAGAGTTTGAAAGTTTAAACCTTTGGCCTTTTAAGAAACCTTCTAGTTCTCACCCATTGGACGACATTAGTCATGGTAACCGATTCATTCGGTGACTTTGCTGAGTGGATACTTACCTCGCCGAGTTCTACTGGATCTCCAGTTAAACTAGGGTCCAAACGGTGACCTAGATCGCAATCGCCGACCAGGTTGGCGATTCACCAATAATCTCCTGGGCACGCTAAGTTTTACAGACTCCATTTTGAAGTTGTGTTTAGTCCAACGGTAGTCTAAGTCGGGGTCACCGATTGAACCTTTGGCTTGCTAATTTGCACTTTTCACTCACTTTCCATACTTCAACCTACACAAACAACACACCATTATTTCTTAAAGCAAAAATAAAGCGGTAAAACTTTGGGTTGCCTCCCAAGAAGCACCTTATTTAATGTCGTGGCACGATGCAACTCCTTACTCAAGTTCCATAAGTGAGGTTTGACTCATTTGTTAAGCTTGTTGATGTTCGAAAGAAACCACTTGATTAGCGATAGTTGTTCGAGAGAAATCTATTTCACTCATAGCCTAGCCTACCCACTGATATTTAGCTATTTATTAGTAGTTTCAATTACCCATATAGTAAAATTTTCCTATGATCTATCACATCCCGAGAATTCCTCTCTATATTGGTATTCGATTATTGTTTGATTGTGTAACTGCAAACCTAAACCCCCCATCTCATATTTCTTCCACCTTTTCTAGACTTGTTTACATGTCATTTTTGATAATTTCTATTCCTATAGCTAATTAGACCACGTTTATACTTCCTAATTAAATTTAAACACGTACCGCTCCTTGTGGTTAAACCCCAACTCTTTGTTGGGTTTTATACTGACTAACGATCGTTCACACCATGAATGGTATGAGGTGTGCTTGAAATGTTAAATCACTTGGCACCCCTCCTGTCTGATGTTACTCAGAGGTGGATAAAGACAGGTGTACTGATTGAGAAGAAGGACCTAAGTGTTGCTTCCATATACCGGTTCAGGTTCATTAGCAGTACCGTCATGCCTTCGCAGAATGAGTCCATCCTCCGCCATCCGAAGGTGGCTTGTCTAGGATCGATTATGGATCACGAGAGGCTGAACTCGGGGCCACTCATTGAGCAAGAGATGGACATGAGGGCAAAGCAGAGTCAAACCTCACTGCCTTTCCCTGTCCAAATCACCAAGTTGTTCCGGAGGGCTTGTGTTTCGAGAGATGAGAAGACGGAAGTGGAGGTGACCCCATCTCTTCTACTGACATCCGTCGCATTGAGGCCGAGTACATACGGGACGAGGCCGATAAGAAAAGGGCTACACCGGCAGATAAGTCCCCGGTAGTTGACGTTTATAAGTTACAGACAGAGGCAATCATGCCCCCTCATGCTACTGAGTCAATAGGTACATCTGGCCCTTCTACTTCTGATTTTCCCAGTTCCTCTTCTTCACCCCCTTCCACTACTTCTGTTGTTACTGCTACTGCCTCCCGACCCCTATCACCCAGGCCATGCTTTACAAGATCGGCCATTTGGCCCAATCTATTGATGTGCGTTCCTCTTGGGTATAGGAAGCAGTGCTAGGGCTGAAAGAGTGGGTGATTGCTACTGTCTTTTCCCCGATACGAGCTGATTGAGGGTCACAAGTTGGCATTGTATGCCCTTACAGTGAGGGTTAAGACTGTTGAGCAGAGCCATGGTGCTACTGACAATGTTATAGCCTTGAAGGCTGATGTTATTGGGCTGAGGAGAGATGTGGACGAGCTTAAGTCCACTTACTTATCGATGTTGTTTGGTATAGTGGAGATTTCCAAGGTCCCTAGCGCTGATATTCCAGCCAGTTCTGAGGTTCCTCCGTCTACTACGACTGGAGATGATGCTAAGGCTGATGCGGCAAATGCAGAGATGGATGAGGAGGAATTGGGTGTTAGAGATGATGTTGTTTATGATGACTTGGCAGACCTGAAGGGTGCCATGATTGAGACAACTGTGCAGGCCTCTTTGCGGGACACTTCTATGGTGGGTTCAAGTGGAGCCAAGGTTGCTGCTAAGCCAAGCACTAATGTCTAGACATGGGGAGTGACTGATATGCAGACTTCACCCCAGGCTGAGCCTGGCTGGATGACTCTTTAGCCTCAATTTCTGTTATTTTTTTAGACTTTATTATTGTTTCTTTGCATTTGAGTACAACTGTTAGTTTGTTGGCACAGTGAGGTATATTTATACCTACCTCTTTCGGGCTGTTTGTGTGGATATTGTTGTTTTTGTTTTGTGAATGTTGGATCAGATTTTATTTTCATATATATGTCTTTGTTTTTTTATCCAGATTGGTCCATTATTTTTAATATGCAAATGACTTCGACCTAATTTTAAAAAAATTGCCACCTCTTGATGTGTGTGAAAGTGGTTGTTCTCTTGCATTTCAATTATTGGTTGTGGTCAATACCGATGACTTGAATAGTGCTCTCAATTGAACGATATGAATGTGCGGCTACGATGAGGCAAATTGAGTTACATTGGTCATATGTGAACTCCTAGCATCTCATTGTCACTAGGTAGTTGTCCATTCAATATCTTGTGATGATCATTGCACGTTAGCTAGAAAGTGTGGAGCCTTGTTTGATAATTGTATCGCATGCCATGAGTGGTGAGATTGTTTTGAATATTGTGCTTGATGTCACCTAGAACTTTCCCTGTTAGTCCAATTGATTGATTGAAGCAAGCAATTGAAATGATCCTAGGCAAAATTTGTGATGAATGAACCTAATTTGATAATATACCTCTTTTGGGCTACCTTGTGAGAAGTGTGAATCTTGTTTGGCATCCTTTCAGCTTATCCTTTTCCTTAGAAGAAACTTGAACCACTTTGACCTCTTTTCCACATCACATACAATCTTCGTGAAGTATTGGTTAGTTGAATAGCCAAGTTAGGCCATAATCCTAAGTTGGGAGTGTGGTGAAAAAGAAGGAAAGTCATGAAGTGAAAAAAATCCCCCTTTGATGCAACTGTTTGAAAAAAATGGAACCCCTCCATGTAAAAATAAAGAGAGAGAAAGAAAAGAAAGAGGTTAAAATGAAAAAAGATAGAAAAAGGGAAAAGTTTATGAAATAAAGTGTGTGAAAGGAGTAAAACAAATGGGGTATCCAATAAGTTTTGCCTAAATGAATAAGAGGGTGGATTATGAACATGTTAGAATGTGAAAGAGAAGGAGAATAAGTGATGTTCAGGCCATACTTCATGGAGGTAAAAGCCACTAAGCCAAAATGATTATACCTTTACACTCAGCCCTGTTACAAGCCTTGAAAAAACCTTTGTGATCTTGAGTGAGCTGAAAAGAATGTTGATTGGAAAATAAGGGCAAGCCTATGGGTAGAATCGTGCATGTGTTCATCTTTGTGAGCGTGAGAGTTGTATTGGATTCCGAAATTATAAATTGTTGATGAATTTTGTGTGAGCATGGAATCATCCTTGTTATGAGGGCATTTGAATGCTTTTGTTGAGCTTGAACTTGCACTTGAAGCAAGCATTGTGAGCTTGAGTATATTTGCTAATGGTGAGTCATAATTTGAAACTTAGAGTGCACAATTGAGCATTGTATGTGTAGGTTGAACTTCTTGTGTGCATTTGTGTTGAGTCTTGAGCAGTAATGTTTGTAGACATCCTTTTTTAACTGATTGATCTTGCATTTTACTTGAGGGCAAGCAAACGTTTATGTTTTGGTTATTGATGAGTTTGAGATTTCGACTCATTTAGGGATTTGTTTTGATAGTTTATGTTCCTCAAAGTCCTAATTTATGCTCACTAATGTTCATTTGTTGATTTGCAGCAAAGAAGGCAAAAGAAGCAAGGCAAGGACATTACCGGGCGAAAATGAGCTACAAAACTTGAAAAAAGTTGAAGATAGCAAACGTTGAGAATCCCCAAAGCCACTTGGTGACTCGCCAAGTGGCACTTCAGCTCTCCTAAAGTTCCACACTAACAACCTTGAGGAGAAGTCAAATGAGTGATGGATTTGGAAATTTGGCGAACCGCTGAACGGATCGACGACACTAACTGGGATTGCCTAACATCACAGAACATTGAGGATAAAGAATCACGGAACAACGGCGATGGAATGGATCATTAATTGCCGCATCACCGACTTTGTCGGTAACCCTCGAGTTACCTCACCTAATTGCCCTGCATGCCAAAACTTGGGAAAATATAAATTAAATTTCAAAAAGAAAGTAAGGATTTCTGCATCTTTTGGAAAGAATCTTTTTAGCTCCAGTGTTTTCCTGAGTAATTCTCTCCATTGTAGAACCTTGTTGAAGGAGTTGTGAAAGAGATTTCGATGAGGGTTTTTGAGTTTGAGCATTCTGGTTCATTGTAAAGACTTGGATTGAAATACCTAGATTATAAAAAGCATAATTGGTATTGATTTCTTCCTTTTTATGATGTGTGGCTAAAACTGCAAATTCTTGGGGTGAGATCCTGTGATTATTTGCTTAATTATCTTATGGGTATTGTTGTTTTCTAATCTTAGTGTTGTTTTAATGTGTGTTTAATTGATAGCTGAGTATTAATTTAGGAATTGTAGTTGCAAATGCAATTCTAACTTAGTGTTTAGGGCTTGCTCTAGAGAGAGGTTTTAGAGACCAAGGTATCGATTAATGATTGTAATTATTGGGTTGTTGTGGGTTCAGCTCAAGAGAGTGAATCCCAAATTCGAATCTACCTATCTAGCTCGAGAGAGTAGATAAATTAATGTTTTGGGCTATTTTTATTTTATGCTTGTCGAGGTTCGAGAAAACTCGCTTGAATCATAAGATTTGTTCCAGAGAAAGATATTTCATCTATATTCTAGCCTACTGACTAAGATTTAGATAAATTACAATTACCCATATAGAGAAATTAGCATATAATAGATCACATCCCTCATAATTCCTTTCTACTTATTGTTTCCCCCTGTTTTCGTACTTGTTTTAGTTGCTAATTGACAAACCAATCCCCCCATCTGACATTTGAATCACCATTTCAATTTTTCTAAATGTTTCCGATAATTTCTATTCCTACAACCGATTAGATTGCATTTATAACTTCATAACTAAATTCAAACTTGTACCGCTCCTTGTGTGTTCGACCCCACCTCATTTGTTGGGTTTTATACTAGATTATGATCGCCTACACCTACTATTGGATGTGGTGTAGTTGAGAGTTTATCACTCATCTGTCATGCAATGAGGGTAAAGGAGCTATGTTGATAGGAGACATGGACATAGCAAGAATTATGATCCATGTGCAGCAACTTGAGGAAGATTAGCTGAGAGATAGGAAAGAGTTCCGAAACAAGAAAGCTAAGACTGCAGGAAATGAGTACGACAGTAGAAGAGTAATACAAACCGGTCATCTTTCCAACAGAAGAAAAAGGGACATGCTCCATCATCTACTAGTGCACCCACACCAAGGAACAGAGGTAAGTTCAATAATCAGAATTCATAGAATTTTAGAGATAGACTTGCACAGTCTCAAGGTAGTGTGGCACAAGGAGGAATTGGGACTTACACATGTGCTACATTTTGCCCCACTCAGGAGTGTGTCGTGATAGCTCCACTAGTTGCTTCAAGTGTGGCTAGAATGGTCACTTCATAAAAGAGTGTCCTAAGAACAGGCAGGGCGGTGGTAATGGGGACAATAGCGCCCAACCTCCTTCAATTGCTCCACCAGAGAGAGTTGCACCTACAGGAGCTACTTCAGGGATAGGCAGAAGGGCAAACCATCTATATGCTATCACTAGTCACCAAGAGAAAGAGAATTCTCCAGATGTTGTCAGTGGTATGATCAAAGTCTTTACTTTTGATGTATATGCTTTGCTAGATCCAGGAGCAAGTCTATCTTTTGTGACTGCTTATATTGCCATGAATTTTGATATTCTTCCTAAGCAACTTGTAGAGCCCTTCAGTGTTTCTACACATGTTGGTGAGTCTATTCTAGTTGAGAGAGTTTATCGTGGTTGTACAATTTCCGTCAATCACAAGGACACCATAGCTAACTTAGTCGAGTTAGACATGGTAGATTTTGATGTTATTCTAGGTATGAACTAGCTTCATGCCTATTTTGCCTAAGTTGATTGTAGAACTCTAGTAGTTAAGTTCCAATTTCCTAATGAACCAATTATAGAATAGATGAGTACTTCAGCAGTGCCTAAGGGTCATTTTATTTCATAACTTAAAGCCATATAGTTAGTTTCCAAGGGGTGCATCTATCACTTAGTCCGAGTTAATAACTCTGGTGTTGAGACACAACCTATTCAGTCAGTTCCGGTTGTGTGTGAGTTTCCGGAGGTCTTTCCAGATGATCTTCCCGGAGTCCCTCTTGAGGGAGAAAAAGACTTCGGTATAGATATTCTTCCCAATACTCGTCCTATCTCTATTCCGCCATATATAATGGCTCCAACAAAGTTGAAAGAGTTAAAAGAACAGTTGAAAGATCTTCTTGAGAAAGGTTTCATTCGACCAAGTGTCTCACCTTTGGGCACTCCGGTCTTATTTGTGAGGAAGAAATATAGTTCTCTTAGAATGTGCATAGATTACCATCAATTGAATAAGGTTACTATCAAGAATTAGTATCCTCTTCTGAGAATTGATGATCTTTTCGATGAACTTCAGGGTGCCACTTGTTTTTCTAAGGTAGACCTCAGATCTGGCAACATTAGTTAAGAGTAAGAGAGTGTGATATTCCTAGGAAAGCTTTTAGGACCCGTTATAGTAATTATGATTTTCTGGTCATGTCATTTTGTTTGACTAATGCTCCTGCAACATTAATGGACCATATGAACAGAGTGTTTAAGCCTTATCTAGACATGTTTGTTATTGTATTCATTGATGACATTCTAATCTATTCGAGGAATGAGGAAGATCATGTCAGTCATCTCAGACTAGTTCTCCAAACTCTCAAGGATAGAGAGTTGTATGCTAAATTCTCTAAGTGTGAGTTTTGGCTTGAGTCAGTGGCTTTCTTAGGCCACATTGTTTCTTGTAATGGGATTCAAGTTAATACTCAAAAGATTGAGGCGGTACAGAACTGGCCTAGACCCATATCCCAAACTGATATTAAGAGTTTCTTGGGATTGGCTTGTTATTATAGAAGGTTTGTCGAGGGGTTTTCATGTATTTCATCCCCATTGACTAAGTTGATTTAGAAAACTATTAAGTTTCAATGGTCTGAAACTTATGAGAAAAGATTTCAGGAATTGAAAACTAGGTTAACTACTACCCCAGTATTGACCTTACCAGAAGGTACGTAAGGCTTTGTTGTGTATATGATGCGTCAAGAGTTGGATTGGGTTGTGTATTGATGTAGAACGACAAGGTTATAGCTTATGACTCCATACAACTTAAGATTCATGAAAGGATTTACCCCACCCATGATCTAGAGTTGGTTGTTGTAGTATTCTCTTTGAAAATATGGAGTCACTATCTTTATGGCGTTCATGTAGGTGTGTTCACGGATCACAAAATTCTTTCGTACGTGTCTAGTTAGAAAGAGCTTAATCTCAAACAGAGGAGGTGGTTGGAATTACTCAAGAATTATGATATGAGTATTGTCTATCACCCAGGTAATAAGGCTAATGTTTTGGCTGATGCCTTTAGCAGGTTGTCTATGGGTAGTACTGCCCATGTTGAGGTAGACAAGAAAGAGTTAGCCTATGATATGCATAGTCTTACACTATTAGGAGTCTGAATAAAGGATTCCAACGAATGAGGAGTAGTGGTGATGAATGGGATGAACCGTCACTAGTGTTCGAATTGAAAGAGAAACAAGAACAAGTTCCTATTGTGCTTGAATTACAGGTAAATGTTCATAAACAAAAGGTGATGGCTTTTGAACAAGGGGGAGATGGTGTATTGAGGTATCAAGGTAGATTGTGTGTACCAAAGGTGGATGAACTCCAAGCGAGGATCTTGGAGGAGGCTCATAGCGGAGTTCGTTGCTAAGTTGCTTGAGAGAAGTCTATTGGTGGAGTAGTATGAAGTGGGGCATTGCATAGTTCGTTGCTAAGTGCCTGAATTGCAAACACGTCAAGGTAGAGCACTACAGGCCCGATGTTATGTCTCTGAAAATAGATCTTTCATAATGGAAGTAGGAGATTATCAATATGGATTTCATTACATATTTACCATGGTCTTACAGGCAGCATGATTCAATTTGGGTGGTTGTAGATCGAATGACTAAATCAACCAATTTCTTACTGGTAAAGGCTACCCATCCAACATAAGATTATGATATGTTATTTATTCAAGAGGTAGTTAGACTTCATGGAGTTCTGGTGTCCATCATTTCAGATAGAGGTACGCAATTCACCGCACAATTTTAGAAGTCCTTCCAGAAAGGTTTGGGTTCCAAGGTAAATTTAAGTACTGCTTTTCATCCTTAGACTGATGGTCAAGCAGAGCGTACGTTTCAGGCTTTAGAGGATATGTTGAGGGTGTGTGTGATCGATTTCAAGAGTAATTAGGATGATCACTTACCCCTCATGGATTTTGCTTACAACAATAGTTATCACTCTAGCATCCAGATGGCTTCTTATGAGGCTCTTTATGGAAAAAGATGTAGATTTCCTATTGGATGATTAGAGGTTGGTGAAGCTGGATTGATAGGACCAGACTTGGTTCATCAAGCTATGGAGAAAGTGAAGATTATTCAAAAAATGTTGAAAATATCATAGACTCGTCATAAATCATATACTTATATTAGAAGAAGAGACATAGAGTTTGAAGTAGACGATTGGATTTTCTTGAAGGTTTTACCCATGAAGAGTGTTATGAGGTTTGCCAAGAAGTGGAAGCTTAGTCCTCGGTATATTGGTCCTTACACGATATCCAAGAGGATTGGCAATGTAACTTATGAATTGGAGCTAGTGTCAGATTAGCAGGGGTTTATTCGGTATTTCACATTTCCATGTTCAAGAAGTGTATGGGTGATCTTTCACTTATCATACCGACTGAAGACATTGGTATTAAGGATAGCTTGTCTTATGAAGAGACTCCCATTCAGATTTTGGATCGTCAGGTTCGCAAGTTGAGAACCAAGGAGGGTGCATCAGTCAAGGTCTTATGGAGTAATCAGTTTGTTAAGGAAGCTACTTGGGAGGCTGAGGAGGATATGAATAAGGGATACCCACATCTCTTTTAGTCCCGAGAAATTCCTAAGTAAGGTACAAATCCTATTCATGGCATTTATTCTAACTTGAAATATTGTGTTACTTTGCATATTGAGTGTTTGAGCAGGGTGCCAGATATTACCACCCTTAGTCTACATAGAATAATCTCATTCGAGACCGAATGTTCCCAAGGGGGAGATAGTGTAACACCTCAGTATTTCAAGAAATAAGCTAAATTTGAAAATTTTCAAGTTATGCTTAAGTTATTAGTTTAGGTCAACTTGAAATGACCATAACTTTCAGTACATGATGAGTTATGTGGCTCATTAGCTATCAAATGAAAGGTCTTGGAATTTTCTTTCCAACTCCATTAAGTTTTCTAAATTTTGAGCTCATATGAGCAAAATATGCCCATTTGAAGTCGGGTTGTCCAGTGAAGGAAAGTTACCCAAAATTATAAGGGGTATTTTGGTCTTTTCCTTACCCTATCAGATTTAATTCATTTTAAGTAAATATTTAGGGGTCTAAACTTATTTGGTTAAGGTTTCACAATCCTAATTTACACTAGGGTTTTAGAAAAGAGTTCAAGAAGAGAAAAAAGGAGAAAATTCAAGGCGTTCGTCAAGTTCTTTAGGTTTCGCCGTGGATTTCGCCAAGAGTATGATCCCTAAGAGGTATGTGAGTTCTCTTAGTGTTGGGTTCGTTCACCCATACATCAATCATGTTATTTTCAGCGAAGTTCCGTTCTTAAAGTTGAAGAATTTGAGTTCTTGATTAGTGTTCTTGAAGTTTCTTCTCGTTCTTGAATTAGGATGGGTTTGATGAGTTCTTGAGATAATCGTATCGAGTTTAAGAGATGTTTTTGAGTAGATACTCGTGTACATGTATTGGGTAATTAAATCTAAGAAGAAATTGAGAAAAAGAATTGATTTTAGTCGAATTAAGATTAGAAAAACGAGTAGAAAAAACCGTCGGATTGAACTGGGGAGGGGTGGTACGGCGCACAAGAAATGTTTGGCATGGCACGCCAGTAGTGCGCCAAAACAGGGCCTCTAAAGTTTAGGGGCAGGCTCCCCGCTCAAACATTGTGCTGGGGTTGCCTGCCCTCACCATTTTTCCATATTTTAGCCCGTCTGAGTCCTTCTAAAGTGTCCATTTACTTCCTATTTATTCTAATTAATCTAAACTACTTCTAAACATCTAGAAATCACTCAAAAACATGAATCATAACCTTGAATCCATAAATAAAAATTTATGGTAGAGCTAAGAGTCAAGTCTTGAGTGTTTTTCAAGTCATTTTAAGAAGTCTTTTACAGTCGTTTAAACTTGTTTTAAGACATGTGCATTTGAGTTTGAGAAAGAACAAAGCTAAGTCATTTTCTTTAAAATGATATATGGAAACTAAGTATTCCCAAGAGGAAATGTTTTCACATTTAAGAAGAGATGAAACACTGATTTCCCAAAGAGTTTTCATGAGCAATTCTGAGTACCATCTCTTTTAAGAGAATGATTTTTTATTAATAATATCAAACCACAGAAAGACTTCTGTTTTTATAACATATGAGCTAGTATATTTTGGGAGTAATATCGAGCACTGATATGGGGGAGAGTTCATACAACACATAGCCTTCATAAACCATGTAGCCAACGTGGGTAGAAAGGGTCATACTTTTTAGATGATTTCTTAATGCTTTTTAGCATCGATTGGTGGATCCACTTAGTAGTAGGTTTTATACCCCGACAGAGTATAGGACAGTTCTGATAGTGTATGCTAGACGTTGTATCATCAGATAGCTCATAGTGATGGATGTCAGTTAGAGAATCTCCCACAGAGTTACTTGTATTTTTATATACAAAACTGAGTCATTATTGTATTTTTCAATGCATTCAGTTGTTATCTACTATTTTAAAAGCTTTTCTTTATATTGCATTTTATCACTACTTTATATTGAAATGACTTGAGTTGAGTTGAGACGAGGTAAGTGTTTCTTCAGTTCCAATTCAAGCTTATTTCTTGTTTTAGAATTACCCTCACATGCTCGTGCATTCCATGTACTGACGCCATTTGGCCTGCATCTTTTATGATGCAGATATAGGTAACTAGGATCAATATCCAGTGCTTCATTGATCAAGTCGAGTTCCAGAGTCATTTGGTGGACCTCCTTGCTTCTCAGGATCCCTTTAATATGTTTGTTATTTAGTTTTGTTAGGATGATTAGGGGTCTTGTCCCGACATCCCTCATAGTATATGAGGCTTCATAGATAAATAGACATTAGTTTGTGTGTCTTTTCATTTTCATTCGTTTATGTTGAGACTTGAGTTGCCACTTTGGCTAGTAGAATATTTATTTCTAAAACATTCTAAGTTATCTTTAGAAACAATTGTGTTATAGTTTACTTTTTAAATGAGTAAGTCTTCCTCTAAGAGTTAAGTCTGGGCCAAGGGTTCGCTTGGGGCCAACAATGGTTCTCGAGTGCCGGCCACGCTCAAGGTGTAGGCTCAGGGTGTGGCACGCTACTTTATTATACCATTATCAAAACATTCCGAATCGGTCCAACATATAAGAACCATGAGAAACAAAAGAGTCGATTCACAATGGACACCACCGTTATTTAATTGTAGCTGAGATAGAGATAATGATAGTGATACAAATTTGCATATATACCAACTACCACCTTTGTCACTACCGTCACCACCATCCTCATCAAATAGGTGAAGTTGTCCTCTTTTTAGATAAATTTTTAAATTTTTTTGACCTCAAATATTAACATTTTTATGTTACTTCCTTTTTTTATATTTGGTCAACATGTCAGCTCATCTATCGTTGGTCCATTGTCCTTTATGTGACAAAAATATTTGCGCCTATCAAAGATTCATAAATCATGTTTTGTCTCATCTAATCGACTATTAAATGGAGATAGATCTAGTAGAAGGTTCAAACAACCTAAGTGAACCGTTACCAAAACCTTCAGAATGGGTCAACGTATAAAAACCATGAGAAACAAAAGATCTAATTAGCCATCACCACCTTAGTTCATCCCCATTGGGCTATTGATAATGGTAGTGATATTAATGTGAATGTAAACCAACAACTACCATTGTCGATGTCTCTACCACCATCCTCATATAATGCCCACTTAATTAGAGGTAATGATGATGATAGAATCGTGCATACAAGTCTGCATCTACCAACATCATCACTATCCCTATATCGCGCCAACTCAATTAAAGGTAACATTAATGGTAGTGATGTGCATACAAATCAACAATTACTATCAATAATATCACCATTTCGTTCTTTCTCAATTAGATGAAGTGATAATAACATAAGTTTCAAACTAGTTGCAAGGAAATTAGTTGCCACATAAGAATTTTTTGGAAGGAAACTAGTTGTAACAAATGCTTCAAAGGGTAGATTTGCATGATTCCTATTAGTGATGGCGTCAACCTATACCACATGACCTGATTATTTTACATATTCTTCTGGTTAATTTATTCAAGTACTACCTTTTCCTATTAACCAAAATTAATCATTTTCTTTGTTTGTATTTTGGTCATTATTATGAAAGGGGGAAGGTTACTCTTTTGATTTATGAGTTGATTTTCACTATTTGTAATGATAAAAAAAAGTTGCATCTCAATGTACTTATAATTACAAGTAACATTTAGCAGTAATTTTCTTTTTCTTTTTATATTTTTTTTGTAATTTTTATCTAGAGATGAAGAAATTAAATATTTAGCTCTGAAATTGCTGGACTGACAAAAAAATAAATGTACGAGACAAAAGATGCATAATTAGTCTTTTTTATATAGATTGGTATACTTTAACCATAATTCACTTGAATAAAAAAATGTAACATATAAAGTTTTCGAGTATTAAATGAAATTTTTTCGTAAGTTCTAATTATGTGTGAAACAAAAATAAAAAGGATAAAAATAAATGTTAAACCATGATACCACTAGCATTAGGGTCATGCTTTAATAGTTGATTCATATATCATATCATATGTATCTGTATATATTTATATCTTCTATACTACTAGGGGTGTTCACGGGTTGGTTTGGATCGGTTATTGGTCAAAACCAAAACCAAACCAACTTAATCGGTTTTAAAATTATCAAAACCAAACCAAACCAAATATAATATACATTTATCGGTTTGGTGATTATCGGTTTTGGTTTGGTTTGGTTCTGTTATTTGGTTATTAACCATACACAAAAATAAAGAATCAATTCATTTAAAATGTGAAAAAAGTGACAACAATCCATTCAAAACGAAAAATAGTTAGAATGACTTAGATTACTGAACTTTCGATCACTAAATTTACTATCAATAAAACTTTAAAATTCACTATATTGGCCTAGAAGGAAGAGACTAACATTTTCAGTCCCACAAAGAATTGTCATAGACACTCATATACATGAAATCAATAAGATAAATGTTTCATCTTGGGCATTTTTGCTTTCAATAAGTAAATTATAAAGAAATTTTAATGAAAATATGTATAAGATCTTTAAAATT